>DWAJ01004811.1:0-12348 GCA_018238005.1 Eurema mandarina | reverse complement strand
AAAATGTGGCCGTAAAATAATACAATTTATCTCTCATTTAGAATCCTACGAAGGTTTATAAATTTCCTAGGAAATTTATAAATTTGCTGTTCTTGTTATTTTCCGGTGACATAGATTATAAAATATATTATTCTATATTTATAACTAAATAAAAAGTATCGTTTTCTAACTTGAACATTGTGTAACAAAATAAATTCGCTCTTCACAAATAGTTACATCTTAATATATGTATATAAATTACGTGTCACGTTGTTTGTCCGCGTGACTCCTAAACTACTGAACCGATTTTAAATTAAACTTGCACACCGTGTACAGTTTGATCCAACTTAAAAGATAGGGCACTTTATATCCCGGTATTTTCCCAAGAACGGGAACTACGCGGGTAACACCGCGAGGCACAGCTAGTATAAATATAAATAACATAAGTCTGCCATTCATATCCTACGTACTTAATGGGAGAATGACATGACTTGTGAAATTACAAGATCGTACAGTAATGTCAAGGCTTTATTTTTAGACGGTGGATATCCGTTGATTAAGAAATACGGTCTTTATGATAAGCTCAGTTGGGAATTGAAAAGTATCAGATTAGCGATACAAAAAAAGAATTGTTTCTAATAAGTATACTTTTTTTTTGATAATCTGTTGAAAACGGCTTTCTTAAGTTTATTTTTACTTGAAACCAGCTGTGACGCATGGTTTCACATATATGAAACGTAACTTCGTTTGCTGCTTTATTTTTCGGTTTAATTTATATCTGTTATATTTTGTTCGTTGAGAGTTTTTCGAAAACTCACTAAATTACAAATCTGACTTGAATATGAATCTTTTATTTGTCGTTAGCCATACATCTTAGAAAAAAGATAATTACGTACATAAAATAAAATAAATTAATGTAAAATTACATAATTTGGTTCCAGTATTGGAACATAAACAATCTTATGCATAAAATCAGGTTCTTATCTGACCTGCAGGCCATACTTCAGTTAAATTCATTCAATATCTAAAACTTGCATAATACATATCCTCACAAATTTTCGCGTTTATTAGATACTTGCCGCTCCCCGCGGTTTTACCGGCGTAGTTCCCGTTCCCGGGGCAATACCGGGATAAAAAGTATCCTATATTTTTATCCAGGGTATCATCTATCTACATACCAATTTTAAACTAAATCGGTACAGCCGTTTTGCCATGAAAGAAAGGCAAACAGTAGTAGTTACTAGTTAGTATTAGTTCAGTACCAAGATCAAATATATATTTCAAGTAAACTGCAGACTAATAAATAAAAACAGCCATAACAAGACGACGCGACGGATTATCGTAACTCGTGTCTATAACATTGACTGGACAGTTACATCCGACCTCGGTCGTTTTGTAGCAATGAACTTGACCCTGTACTACAGTCTTAAGAAATCTTAGTCTTTTATAAGCTATAAGCCGAGATATCAACTTATATAGTTTTTGAATGGAATTTCGTATAAACAAATGAAGCTGATAAATTATGCTATTATTATCCTTAAGAAATGTAGCTAATGCGCTACAATTATGCGAAATTATCCCATGTATTTATTTGGTTATATAAAAGTGATTCTGCTATTCCTAATCTGTGTGATATTTAACAAAGCATTTATTTTTTAGTGATAATATTTCTTTTATTTTATTAATGATAAAATAAGCTATGCAGTTTCAGTAAGACTAGACTAGAACTAGTTCTATCCGGAATGATATTGGATAGACCTAGTTTTGTCCAACAGGCAATGGCTGGACCTAGTTGTAGCCGACATGATGAAGGATAGACCTAGTTTTAACCGAAAACAATCGGCTCCTACTAGGTTTAACCAAGTGTATAAGCGCATTTCGGGTATTAGCCATATATAAGAGATTGTCGCAGGGCGTATTAATATATAAAAAGGACTATTGATTGAAAGATAATTCAATTTTCACGACATAACCAGTTAGCAACAGAACAGATAATCATTATATTGTTAAAATTATAGATTTATTGGAACCAGTCAATGCAGCTTACGGCTTAATACTTCGCATTTATATTTTTTAACAACAACGATAACTTGTTATTTATATATATACAACATACCCGAATAATTGCCAACGCGATCATAAAATGCATTTCGTTTGCGATGCAAACGTTCAGTCGGAGTGGGTTTAATTATGATGGTGACCTAAATATTTAATGATATAATTGCTTAAATCTAGATCAATATCATATTTGGTAACTGAATTTAACTGAACTTTCTTTTATAATACGGACTCGAAATCAAATAAAAATGGATTGCTGATAGCTTACGTAAATTTGTTACTTTTATACAGTACTTCTTTCAAGAACATTATAAATTGTAAGAAAAAAAAATCGATCCCCGCTTCGGTCTTCGATAGATTAGCGCGTTCCAATAAACCAACTTTTTATTTTGATAAATAAAAATAATATATACTTTATATTATGATAAATAAAAATAATAAAATATATATACATTACATGTATAACATTTTTTCAAACAAAAAAAGGTTTTCTTCACCTCAACATTACTAACCAAAAAGACTAACTAAACGGTTTTTACGCAAGTATCGTTTATTTTAACCGCGAAACTTACGAAAGGCACCTATTGCAGATAATACTCGTGGCGAATTCTCAAAAGAAAAAGACGTTTATAATAATCGTGAAATTAATTCTTAAATTGAAGGGCGAAGTTTGAAAAAGGTTTCGCTTTATGTTGAAGAATAAAAACTCTTCAACATAAAATGCTTTTTTTTATTCTTTAACGCCACAATTTGGACCAGTAGAAAAAAGCCAGGGCTGATTTTTATATATTAATTCGTTGTTATACGCTTTTTTTATTTTTTATGAAAAAAATCCTTGAGAGTTGCATATATTTTTTAATATAGGTATTTATTACAAGTTATATCATAAGTTTTTGTTGGCTGATTCAAGACATTATTGACTTCAAAATATTATTTTTATTTCTTTGTTCGTGTAATTATGTATAAGAAAGACGGACAGACATTTCAAATGGACACAGAGGTGGATAAAATCACCCGACAAGAATTCAGATTCTTTCGGAACCCTAAAAACAAGGATTCTTATTTAAAGTGCCTGTTTTTAAACTTTGTTACAGAAAATCAAGATGGCGTCGGTACAAATAAATGATAACTTTTTAAGAAAATAACTTTCAGTATGATCAAAAATTGTCTATAGAATAAATTTTAACCGATTTTTGGGCCAAAACAATCTTGTGTAAAGTGTTGCATCATTTGACCTGCATTGAGCTAACATATTTGGTTAACATAAATACGTGTTTTCAATGCTAATGATACGACAGTTTTTCCATCACCTAATTTTCTATTTATAAATTACTTAAATTTACTTCTTGAATATTTTTTACGTTACTTAATATTTATTCAAATTTGCTTAAAATTATTAGCCTTTTAAACGTACAGTTTAAATATATTTTTTAACATTAAATTGGTATGCAATAAGTAGGAATAACAAAAATGTATAAAATAAGTTCTTATGACGTAACGTCTCGCTAAATACGAATGTGAATTCACGTGAAACACTAAATATTTACAAGTACGTTTATCATGTGATACCTTAAACCAGTTTCGTTTATTGCCCACGTTTATAATTACACAATGGAAGGGCCTTGTTCCAGAATAATGACTTATAATAAATCTCGGAACGGAACTAGGAAGTAATAGATTATATACGGAACTGCAATCGAGGTGAGGTGAACCAGTAGTGGTATACTTAGAACATAAGCTTTTTTAATACAGTGGTTAGTATAGGTATATTGGAGTACCAGTATTGATATTATAGAATAGGTTTCTTGACACTTTTGGTCAAAATAACAGTAAAATATTTATTCAAGCTAAAAATAAAGGACTTTTATAGCTAGCCCTTTATAGACTTACCTATTATGTAAAAATTACCTCTAATTTGGTGACGACTACTTACTGCTATATGACTTGAATTTGCAATTACATATCTGTTACAAAGTAGTATTTTGAAGATTTGATTATCAAAAAGATGTGTTTTTCCTTTTTCTGATTTCTTTAAAGTAGGACAAAACTATATAATAGTTGTGTACAAGCATTTTACACGAATTTACACGAAGCTTAGCTTTCCTTCCAACACTTTGAATATGTATATTGTTACTTGATTGCGGTTTAATCCTATATTATATGATGCTACGGTAATCAGTAACATTGGAGCTAATTAATTGATACGTAAATATATCTGAATGTTGACACTCAGGATTAATATGTGGAAATGTTATATTAATACATATAACGTAATGCATAGGTTACTAAATGAGTCAACATTATTGAATTTTAGAAATCGAAATGACGTTTATACGTTGTCTTTATATATTGGCGAAATTTATCTCATATCTTGCTTTTTGACATTAAAATTAACTAGTTGACGCATTAGTTAACGCAATTCTATCCACGTACTGCTAAGCATGATGTTATAAAACATTTAAATATATTCTCATGAATGTTAGTATCATGTATTCATGTTTTTTTTAATCCGACAAGAGTTCCAGAGATTTCAATTTGGCATTTTCGCGTGTCATATCCTCATTGAGCACCGGTTAATAACCGTTCCAATAATGTTTATATCCATTACGGAAGTTCGGGAGGCTGATGCGGAGTCGGTATATAATGTGACGGTGTCGTGCGCCCGCGCAGTACTTGTGTCGCGGTGACCGTGACTTTAAAGTGACTGTGCTTGTGATCGTGGACGAGGATTATTTGAAGAGGTAATTTGTTTGTTTTCAATCGTAGAAGGCTATGTTATGTTTATGTTTGGGTAATGTAACTATTAGTAAAATATATAATTTTTGTGTATAGTGGATATTAATAAGTTTAAGATAAAATTTTCAATTAATATAATCATATATTTCTATTCAATAGTTTCTGTATGTAAACATTAGCTAAATATCTAAGCCTGATATTTTTTATACGTATTAATTCACCAGTTACCTAAACCTTCACTGAAATATTTTGTCTAAATTTCAGACGTTCCGTTATTAAAGCAAATAAAAATGATGTCTTACTAACCACGCGAGTTTACTTGACATGAAAATAGTTTCTCTTTTACAGATGAAAATGTACATCCTGCTCTTCGCAGCCCTACTTGGTGCTACCCAAGCGCTGCCAGCCCTGTTCTTCGCTCAGCCATTACAGTCTGGTATCGAATATGCACCAGCTGCAGCAGTCAGTGCCCACCCAGCAGTGGAACTGAACGCAGCTAGAGAAGCTCAATTACCCCCTGAACTGCTCAAATCCAACGCCTTCTACAGCAACCCAGCCATCGCTGCTGGACTCGCCAAGGAATCCTGGTTCACCAACAAAGAGATGCAAGTCGTTGAACGAGAAGCCGAGAAGATCCCCCGTCAGAGGATCTACGATATCGTTAAAAGTGCTGGCTTTTTAGACCAACATTAAATAATTTGTAGGCTAAACGCTCTAGCTTACGAATTATATATGCTGTCGATATTATATTTATCTGTGAATAGACTTTAAATTAATCATAATGTCTAACTTTAAGATATGTAAAAACTAAGGTTAATGTCGATTGAATATTTTAATAGCTACGTAATCCTCGGTTAAGGTTAGGTCGAATATATTTTTTATTATGATATAAATTGTGTTATCGATGTGCTCCCACTGATATAGAGAAGATTATATAATGTAGTATTAGATATAATTATAAGTTAATTCACTGTAAATAAATGCACATTTGACGTCACCTTGTTAGATAATGTAATAGGATCGTATTATTAAGGATAAGTTTTTTCTTAAGTTGTATGAATGTATGAAGTTGTAATTAAATAGGCATTTGAACTGTGATCTCGAACAATAAGTACAATAGTAAGTTATTGTTTCGTATTTAATGTTATTTATTAAATGAAATAACTGTTGTGTTGTTTTTTTTAATTTTTATAGAGTAATAATTGTTATAGTTTTTAAGTTTTAGAATTCACAACCGGCACCAAAGGCTTGCTTTTTAAAACTTCGACCGCGTTTGCAAGTCACCCAACATTCGTGCACTGGTTTTTGAACAAAATCTGTAAAGAATAAAATAATACGATATACTTGAAATTACACTGGACATAATATGCAGATATTAAATTAAATAACTCTAAACATTTTAGAACTTTCTAAATAAAAGTAAAAGCTATTGCTATTCCTTTTGTTTAATTAATTTCGTTCATATTATCGGTATTTAATTCGATAAAGTTAAATATTGTAAATATTAAATTTTAACTGCTTTACGTTTGAAATAATATGAACAATCCTGCAAACAATTTTTATGTTACTATGTAATCGTGAAGACTTTTTCCATTAGACTAACATTCGCTCACAAATAACATGTGGGCGAAAATCAATGTTTACAAAGAAATATATATAATTAAATTTGAGTCACCGGGCTTCAGTGAACTCCAAAGTCCTTATGGAATCGAGCAATATCAGACGTTATTTATAAAGTAAATAGTTTTCCCGAGCGTTCTAGGAATCTCGACATAATACGTTTTCTTAGGATTCACTGAGCGATATCAATGCCCTTGAATTTCTATTGAATAGAGACTTGTTACTGTGATTCTGTTATGAGTTATTTATTGTATATCCTGCGTAACGACGCCATTTGAGAGCAAGGATAACATGAATACCCTTAAATCATCTTATTGAAATCTATATTTCTTTCAAAAATTGTATGTTCATAAGTTTATTTTTCTGGTAATCTTTTAAACAAAATACTAAAGTTTTAAACTAAATTGTATAGCCATTTTTCCTTAAATTTGTATCAAATGTTATATTAGTAAACGACAAAATATTAATTGTAGGATGATAACAGATAATTAAATGAAGCCTATGACATATCACATATGTGTTATAAATACAGATTATTGAGACAATACTGATAAAGTTCATGACCTCACATCGTTAGTAACCCGTGAATGTCAAACTTCACTGTTATATTATATAGACATTAGCTTAATGTAATTATCCATACTAATATTATAACGAGTTGGTTGTATATATGAGGGATAATTAAGGATTAACTGAATGATGTTTAAAAATCTTTATAGTTACTTTATTGACGTAAGCGTTTAGTGACGTAAAAATTGAGCGGGACATAGTTAATTACAAAGAAATAATTTTCTTATTGTATCTAGGTATTGATATTGTATTGAGATGAATAGATAATGGCGCTTAAATCTTATTTGCAGTATCCGATATCGGGTTAATATCTCGTTTTAACGTTGAACAGCGCGAAGCTTAATCAAGGATTTAATCTAATTGTTGCTACATATAGGTACTATACCTACGTATGTGTAATGTACAGGTGTTGTGGTTGATAGGTTTCTTTTTATCCTGTCTGTCTGTATCATCCTGTTAGAGTTAGTATAATATTATTTGTTAGAACAATGACTTGGTTAAAAAAGTTATGTTTTTGTATGATAGCGCCCCGGTCACAAATTGCTGTTTTAGTATCTACAGGATGGTCAAATGAACAATGGTCTATCTCCCAGTGTAAGTCCTATTAAAATTATTTTAGTTTGTTTTCTAGACTGACAAGGTTAATAATTACAAGTAATCAGTTATTTAGACACCAAAAACAGACATGTCATTAATCTTTTTTAATATGTATTGACATCTTGAATTAGGGATCTGCAGCTATAGTCAAGTATAATTGGCAGTTTAGCTTAACGACGTTTTTTTAATCATAACAAACCTTTTTTGCTGTCACAATTGAATTCATGCATATCGCAAGTGTCTATGAAAGTCCGCATTTCTCCGCAAGAGTCGATGCCGCACATCGGGACCTGGTCGTGGCGGCAAATGTCTGCTATATTGCACTCTTCTTCTAGCTAAAACACTTTCCTTCTATTAATGATAGGTTTCCTTTGAATAAAAATGAACCTAATTATGAAATTTAAGTCATGATGTTCTAAATTTGCGAGTTGTTTATATGATAGCTTACGTAGTACAGAAGTAGCGAAAGTTAGATTGTTTAATTTTAACATCACTCGTAATATATAGAATAAGGAGAGAATTATTTGAAGTTTAAATAAACAAAGGGCTTGTAAACGCAAATATCAAATTAATAAAAAAAAACAAATTAAAAATTAACGTATTATAAAAGTATTATTATAACATACTTACTTTAGCACCATCTATATGAGCCACACAAAATTCTGATTTTATTATGATTTGCAATATACTACAAAATATATAAACAAATTGCATTACAACATGTTCACGGTAACGATTTTTCCGATATAATTTTAATATTCATGCATATTACATTTATTTGATGCCATAGAAATGTTTATTGCTATAACTTTTGCAATCGGTTTAAAGAATTGCAAAGCCTTTATAATAACTGCATCATTTGGGTTAGAAAAAAGTCATATTTATTTATTCTGTGAAATATATACATATAGAATATACATTCTATAAATATCTTATGAAAATATGGTTCTCTAAGAAGATAATATTCATATGATATAGAAATGAAAGGGAATTCAGTATTGCATAGACTATAGTATATAGTATAATATATATGTATGATTTACTTGGTACCTACCAACTTTAAAATTCTTAAATAACAGTTAATTCATTTCTGTATACTCAATGAAAACACAAATCTATTTTAAACTTTTAGTTCGAAGTTAATATTTTATGATTGCGTAAAATCATCATTTTTTATATTTACTTTTAAATATAAAAAAAGTGATTTCATGTAAATGAAACATTTTAATTATTAATATTTAGTTTTAATATTCAAATTGCAGTCAGTCCTGAATTCGGGTTTCTTAAAGGATCTTCCACGTTTACACGTTACCCAACATTCATGGATGGGTCTCTGCTTGAAATCTAAAAATAAATGTTTTAAATTATTGTCAAGCGAGTATAGGTCGCGTCACGAATGTTTAGCGCTGGACGAGAATAGCTGCGCATCGGTAGAATCGCGCTCGTAATTGACGTATTGGTGCGAGAAAGACAACACGACACGCGCCCCGCGCGCCCTGCCGTCCCCTCAATACCTTATTTTTGACTTCTGTGCAGGTTTCGTTCAGCGCTAAAGATTCGTGACGCTACTTATAAATATGTATTTCTAATCCCTCCCGTTATTTCCTATATGTTTATAGTTATTTTATTATTCGGGAAGTCGAACTAAAACATAAAGTCAGACATTTGTATGTAATTCAGGTTGATTTATGTATCTGAAATAATTGACTCGTAACTCGGATGTACTAGGTTTGTTCTTTTTTCACATAAACATTTCTTGAATTCATTGGGCTGTCGTTTGACATGCAGGTTGAGATAACGGATAACATCCCGAGGAGGAGACGGTTTCCGTAACTGGATTTCTCACCGTAATCTCAATCCTACCTCAACCTAAATCTCAAGTAGCATATTGTCATGCTTGATGGTCCATGGCAATCCATGGGAACGGTGCTTACGCGGCAAAAGTCTACATAAATGAACCAACTGACATTTTAAACTATTAAGTGTAAACCGTTAAGGTATAAAAGATGACGAGTATTAAGGAAATGGCTGCGCAGATTCTTTTCAAGCAACGTTTTGTTTCATTTAAGATTAAAACGTTTCTTTGTTTCATGACAGCTGCCCAGTTTTCATGATTGCGCTCTATATTATTTATTGTTGAAATACATTTAAGTAAGTACTTAGAGGTCAACATTTTCCAGTTATTACAATGTAATAAGCCCATCTATAAAGATTACAACGTATGGGTTGTGATACGGTTACAAAGATAACAAACTTTTCAAAGAAATTCCGATTATAATCTCACACATGTTTAGTATGGAAATATGTTTTGGCGAGAACATTACAAATAACTGTGTATGATGTAGTCCTTTTATGATTTATACATTTGTAATTCTTGTTTTAATTTAATTTTCAAAGTGGTAGTTTAATATGATACAAACCCTTCTTGCTGTCACAATTAAACTCGTGCATGTCACAGGTGTCAATAAACGTCCGCATCTCTCCGCATGAGTCGATCCCGCACATTGGGACTTTATCGTGAACACACAAATCTGCTATCTTACACTCTTCTTCGTTCTATTTCATAATTATAAATGATTATCAATGCCCTGCTTATAGTAATATTATGCAACACAGGCACCAAAGAACTTCAAGAATATCAATAAATTATAATAGACCATACAATTCTGAAATTATGTAGAATTCACGTGATGTAAGAATTTTTAAATTTGCTCTGTGACTACCAATGCAATCTATATAAATGTATATTTCTTTTATTAAGTTCAAAATAGTGTTGTTCTCATTTCACCAAAATAACTTCATTTGAAATACAAGGTATTAAAACTTATAACAATATTTTTGCATGGAAATTATCTGGTTCCATTCAAACAAATGTACTGAGATAAACGTAGGAACGTGTAGAATAAAGTATTTCTGCTGTTTTTAAAAGACTGTTATATCTTTCTTTTAAGTTTATTGTTTGGAAACAAGATCAAGGTCTAACCACGTTCAACCATTGCATATCTAAAGCTTTTCAATGTGAAGTATTACTATTTCATTACTAAAATAGTTTCCACCAAAATTGCTGGTGGCACACGTGATAATTTTCTATAGGAGTAAAGATTTCACGGCCAAATACTCATACGCAAATTAAATTTAAGCACGCCTCAAGATTCGTAATTTTGACAGAATTGTATGGTGAACTGTCAAATCGGACTGGTTGAAATTGGACTTAATTTAAATTGCGTTTCAGCATTCCGGCATTAGTGTCTCAATTTACGTTGAATATTAGTGAGATTTTTATTAATTAAAAATTAAATTGCTTATATAACGTGTGTGTTTAAATCGAAAAGACCCTCACAGGACAGATACATAAAAATATGTGGGACGTAAATAATGCATCATATTGTAAATAATGGGTTCCTGTAGTGGAAACTCTGAACCCATTCACACCACCCTTTATCCTCTACCCTCTCCCCCATAAGTTTTCAACACCCAAATTTTAAGTGAGGGATACGAGATAATATCCATGACTTTAATGTTAAAAATATTGTTTAGACGTACCTTAATTGTTTCGCTGTGTGGCGTTACTAAACTGATATATGTTACTAGATGTATGGCTGGAACATAGAATATGTATTCAATTATTTATAAGTGCCTAATATGTCTATAATAATAGACAGTGGATTCATTAATTCATTGGTTCATTTTGTTGAAAAACTTGTTTAAAATGCAATTGGCAGATCTGGACTAAATTGGACTTCAATAGAAGAACTATCAAACAAACAAATACGGGAAGCATCAGCTACCAGATAATAAAAAAAACAAAACAATAAAGCGGTACAACCGGTTTTTAGGTTATAAAAATAATAAGGATACTTTAATCTGAATTTAGAACTACGTACTTTTTTAAAGTCTTTATTATTGAAATTACTTACCTATTAATATAAACATAATTCAGCATTATAATTTAAAATTTGTTTTTTGTTTTATTTCGAGAAACATTTTTGTGAATTGCAGCCTTTAAATGTGTATTTTTACGATGCTGGATCAATAAAATTCTCTATAAAATACATTTCAAACAACGATATTATTTTGAAGATTTACGTTCATAGGCGGCTAAAAAACCATACCACACTATCAACACTACAAATCTTTTTAACACATTTTTTTTATACTTAAATGAGTGTCATGACAAGGGCACATTAAAACCATTATGTTACTAATTTTCAAATTACAGCGAAAACCAATTTAACCAATGAAGTATTTTAATGTTCTGCTTACTTGAATGTGGTAATAGACTTTTGTACTTGACCATACATATCTTTATCAGACTGGTTAGTTATTAAATAATATACAGCTGTGAATATTTCTAAGACTAAAAATGGTTTTCTCTATAAAGACCGTAATTCCGTCATATAGTTAGTTTGAACTCTCCCCTAACATTGCTGGTATGCGTCAAAATTATCCCACGTAAAATAATCCCATACAAATTTATTAATTCCATCAATTCTGCTAGGAAACACTGTAATTAAAAAGAGTATGAAAGAAAGGAAGAAAATTTACGCATTCTTCCCAGGTAATGATACAATTGGCTTTTAATAGGTGCGCTTATTAAATTTGGTTTTGGTAATGAAAATTTGTGGTCTGGTTACGTGGCGTTAATAATAAATAAATAAAATAATAAATAAATATTTTCAGGACATTTATACACAGCGCCATCTAGTTCCAAGCTAAGCCGAAGCTTGTGTTATGGCAACTAGATAACGGAATAAATTACATATAAATACTTTTCTTTTGTAAATACAT
>DWAJ01004810.1:0-12348 GCA_018238005.1 Eurema mandarina | reverse complement strand
AGTAACCTAGTTGGGCCCAAAGTTATATTACAAAGAGAGCTTGTAAATTTATACGTTTATTTTTATTATTTAATATTACAGCAGTCTGAAGCATTTTATCAAAAGTCTAAAGTCATTTTAAGGTTTTCGCAAGTTTAATTTAGTAACGTAGTTGGGCCTAAAGTTATATTACAAAGAGAGCTTGTAAATGTATACGTTTATTTTTATTATTTAATATTACAGCAGTCTGAAGCATTTTATCAAAAGTCTAAAGTCATTTTAAGGTTTTCGCAAGTTTAATTTAGTAACGTAGTTGGGCCCAAAGTTATATTACAAAGAGAGCTTGTAATTTTATACGTTTATTTTTATTATTTAATATTACAGCAGTCTGAAGCATTTTATCAAGTCTAAAGTCATTTTAAGGTTTTTGCAAGTTTAATTTAGTAACCTAGTTGGGCCCAAAGTTATATTACAAAGAGAGCTTGTAAATTTATACGTTTATTTTTATTATTTAATATTACAGCAGTCTGAAGCATTTTATCAAAAGTCTAAAGTCATTTTAAGGTTTTTGCAAGTTTAATTTTAAACTTTGGGCCGAACTAGGTTAGGGTCCAAAGTTATATTACAAAGAGAGCTTGTAAACATTACTGACAAATCCCAATTAAAAGAAGGATAAAAAGTCGAAGAGCGATTGCAGCGAGCTTAAGGCGACATCTCATTAGTACGATGATATCTCCGGTGGGAACAAATGCTCGCTAATGGCACTGTGGCACCCGCAATGACAATACGTGTTGTCGTGCATACCTTTTTGCTTGCAACGTTTTAATGCAGATGCTATCTAATTGTTTTATTCCGTGATTTCGGGATTTGAAGGTGTAGCTTTGTACGATACTCACATATTATTACTTCATGTGACAAGGACGTATGGAATCTTGTTGGAAATAGACTCGTCAAATATACATAGAAACATTGAAAGAAAGCACTTACTTCTAGTTAAGAAGAGGTAATATTATAAGTCACGTCCAATATATCTTTATTTAACTATGGTTACACAAAATAGTAATTTACTACCGGTTCGGAAAGTAGTTCTAAAAACTGTCTTCAAAGCAAAACCAGCAATAAGCTTATTAAGGCAATACTGAAACTTTATTTAAGTACAACTCAAACCGGTCTGATTTGACAGTTCGTCATACAAATCTGTCAAAATAATGAGATTTGAGGCGTGCTTAAATTTGATTGCCGTAAGAAGTTTATTTCTTCTAAAGTTGGTTCACGTCGTCGTCTTACAATATAGTCAAAAACAAACGATGCAGCCGTGTAACTCGATTTGAAATGATAAATTCGCCACGAAATCGCTTACTCCGCAGAGCGCCCTTTTTACGACGATATATCCCGGCTATGCGTCCTGGATGAAATATGTTGCAATTTCTTTGAATAATACATAGATCGTATATCATTTGCCTACGTTGTGGATATTTTTTATGAATGCTATCCGTAGTAGGTGTTATTGAATTGTTAGGTATGGTTCTTTCTGATTTTTCGGTGTTCGTGTAACGTTCGTCGTCTATGTATATAATCAGTAATCATTCTTATGTTTATGAACTACGTTTAGGGCTTTTTAGTTCATATTACTATTGTTTAATAATGCTTATTCTGAAATTCTGGCCTTATTCTTCTCTGCAGAAGTGTCTGTCTGAAAGGAGTGCTATCCAAAGCGTTGGTAAAACATTATTATGTGTTATCATAGTGATTAAAAAGTGTTTTATATGTAGCCCAGTCAAAGAACGAAACACTATTTGACTTTGATTTCAAACAAAAAACGAGAGGAAAGATCAAAGGGTACCTATTAGCTATTAATATAAATATTAACAATACGCGAGTAGGAAGCCACAAATTTATTAACAAATAAATCTCAGACGATACAAAAAGTCGACACATTCACTGCTAATCACGAGCACATTATAAATTAACACAGATTCGCCACAAAAACGCGTCACCTGGCACTTTTTGCGCACAAAAGAGCCAATAGCGAGTCAATTTATCACGCCGGTCTTGGCCTTTTAAGACAGATAATATATTGGAACATTAGAGTATAATAGACGATCCGTGCAGTCGTTTATCATGTTTTTGCGTGACACGTTACCTTATTACCTTCAATCTGACCCTTATTCCAATAGCGTTAGATGCCAGATTCCCCTGCTCAGGAAAGATGTTATTTTTGCCACTTTCACGCAAAGTATAGCCAAGCGCGTGTGTCTATAAATTCTCCTAAATCGGTTTCAAGTTATTGTTTGCGTCGATCTCCATTCAAAAGGCAGAGATTTGTTGAGTCATTACTCTGATATTATGTTACGTGATCACGGAATATCGATGATAAATCATATTGCTTTATGCTTTCTCGATATGTTATTATATTTGTGAAATAATCGTATAGAAATCACTTCATGCATTGAGAATGTTAGAACGTATAAAATTATATTTGTAGCCACTAGGAATTCTGAATCAACCTTATGATATTTATTTGAGACTTATATATAGCTTATATAGATATCCAGATCTCGATATCGAAGAATTGGGGCTTATGGGCCGGCCGGTCTGTTGATCAACTGGTTAAGGATAACTCCTTTAGTTTCAAAAGAAGGTTTCCATCCCTCTTCCTCCACATACTGATAGTTTTAAAAATGTCGAATCATCTATGATTGAAACCTTAAGTCAACATTTTGACTGGTCAAAAGTTTGATCAGATCAGTCTAAATGTTATATCATTTTGAATGTGTTAAAATACTTTTGCGGTCGACTGTACCTTTGTGTGATTTTGCAAAAGCAATGTTAAAACATTAGATAAATTCATTACACTAGATAAATCTATATTCATTACACTAGATAAATCTAGAGTTCTAAAGTTAGCGTATCCTTGAAGCTTGCAATTTGTTGAGTGTGAATTGCTAACGTTCGTGGTTAAGTAATAATAGTACACACTTTGTGCAGATAAAGTTTAAACTAACAATTTAACAAACAATACAAAACTTATCATGTCGAGACAATCTTTTTATATTTTTATTTCATTAATAATGTCGACTAACAATTGTTAAAACAAATACAGTAAGCTACTTAAGGTAAATTTAACTTACTATCTTAGAAACAAAGAAATGTGTAATTAAACTAGTAACTAATTATAGGATGCAATATTAATTGAGATTCTTTGTTATTGACAACTTTATATATTGACATATATGTTAAAATGTGTTTAATATTTATTTATTTGCCTTTTGAAGAGCTACCAGACTGCTCCTACCAGAGCTTATACGAAAGAAACCATTTCCAGAACAGGCGGTTGATTGTTTATAAATGATCGTATTACAATACTAGTCAATGTAGCCCAGTTGAATTAAGATATGTTCGACTATGATTGTGAAACCACTCTATTATAAGCTTTTTGTCAAATTCCCATCAGCTTTCACTGCATCAAAAGCAAAACTCAAAATGAAAAAGTCACATCGAAATTACGAAACTGCAGCTCTTTCATGTCACTTTCATATTAAACTCGCACAATACAATTCTTACGTGTGTATTTTATCGTCAAAGCGTTTGTCGCCTTCAATCGAAGCAGACAAACAGACAAGCAACGCTTCCTCCGCTTTCAAAGAGAATTGTGTAAACATCACTCTGTATACAAACTTTGCTAACTGAATAACGTCCTCACATTGTATCTGATTCTTGCCAGTTTGATCTCAGTTTGTGTGTATTAAAGTCGATTTTTGAATGCAATTCGAACGTAACTCTATACTCAGCAAATAGGGGTCCAGTGCATTCAAAAGTGGCTTCTAAGTATACAAAGATTAAAGGGGGGTTTGCTTTGATGTGTATAAATAGGGTTGTACAAACGAGTTCGTAGCACAAGTAATGGATTGGACGATTGTTGGTTAAGCGCGGGTGGTCACTGCACCGTTTTATTCGTGGCGACACAATGGGCTTTTAAAAATATGAGCAGTCATTTTTGGTGATGTGTTAAGGAAATGGACCGCCCGCAGGTATCTCTTGCTGTTTAAGATATATTCAGATACGATACAATTGTATACGATTTTGCTTATAGAGTACATGTCATGATGGCGGGGCAATTCATTTGGAAATGGCCACCCATATACTGAGAGATCTTTTATAAGACTTCTTATAATGTTACTATCAACAGGTAATTATTATATTTCTTATCACTCGTACATATATCCATTTAAGGCCTGCGTTTCTTTAGCTCATGTTGGGATTTGGGAACCCTTCAAACCGTTACTGTATATAAAATTCTAATAAATTTACTAAACATTTTTGCGCTAGTCATATTTGTCAGGAGACAAAGCAAGTTTACGCTGCATTATAAATTACATGCGCAACAATCAAAATAACACATCTCTTTACCAGAAACTTACATAAAAAACACACCATTTATCCAGCTCATCAAAACAATACGCTTAATTTATCATCCATTCATCCTCAACCTATATCAAATCGGCTTCAATCGCGGAGCCGTGAAATCTCTGTTTATCACTACACTTCACGGCTTTCCCTTCAAATCGCATTGTTCATTCGCCACGGCTGTCCATAGCATTCACACAATAAAAAGTCCCGAAATTGGTCTAATACTTGCATATCCACTGTTTCTATTAAAGGGATAGGATTAGTCTGTGGGGCGTCTGATGAATCGCTATGTATTGTAGCCACCCCAGCTGTCGTTTGTCACGGAACTGACACCGAACCGGTTTTTTTGACACTTCCATTGTGATTGCTCAGTGTGACAACGAAATGAGACGATATCCATCGCCAACTATTATCCTGAAGAGGGTTCGAGTATGAATTGAGCCTATAAATAAATAAGCAATGTCGTGGTGTGTTTTTTCATCCGTATTCTTCTATTGTCGAGGGCATCGCGGTAGTCCGAGATTTATGAGTTTAAATAAATATTGTTCGGAATAAATTGGTGTTATCCGATGATGAAACGTGTAAATATTATTTTTACTGACGTGTTTGCACAATCGAACAGCTGAAATCACGCGTGAATTTAAATTGACGGCGATAATCGATTTGAGTAAATAGCAATGAATGTCATCTTTAAAAATTGTGCTATTAAAGGAAGAAGAATGTTTTTTTAGGAGCTGAATCTGTCATTTAATTTAATCACTTTATTATACTATCTATATAGAAATTGTCTTCCGTTCCACCTCCAACATTGTCTGTTTGTCATTTGTAATACATATTACAGAGTTGTGACGTCATAGAGGTTAACCAAGAGATCTGAATGACAGATGGTCGGTGAGACGGAACACTTTGGTCGGTAGAAGTCCGACATAACCCCACGATCTTTTCCTCGGGTAAAAGGAGGTTATCCTGTGAGGATAGATATAGTATATGCCCACTATAAAAAAGGGAATTAATCTCTGTATTTACTGATGGATTTCAATTCCTAATTGAAATTAAAATACCTACTTAAAGCTTTTTATTCATAACAGTGTTATGTTTGACAGTATACTTTCAATAATTAATATTCTGAAACTATCGAACTATCACCTATCCACCTCCAATTCGGGATTCTACTTAAACCTACCACATCCAAACAGCTCTCATAATGCTTAGACATTTTTATACTCGTATACTCAATTATACCTATTCCGCATTTTATTACGACATTAAGGCTTTATGGGCGCGACGTGACGTAGCCAGCAAATTGATATATATTGCGCCATATTTTAGGACTCGGTACTTTTATGAAGCTTAGATGTATGAAAAATACGTTAAACGATGTATTTTATAACGGCTTTGCTTGTAATGCTAAATGGTTTTGAAGATATACTGAAAGGCAAATAGATGTTCCTTTTTCTGAAAGGTTTTGCCTACGTGAAGTTTTTTTAGGTATACTATAACTATAAATATAATGTTACTTGGAAAACTAAATAAATTTGTATATTAACTATCTTGGATATGTGTTACTGGCCAAACGATTTCAGGACTAAATTGCCTAGGCATATATTAGGATCAACTAGTTTGGCCTAGCCTAAACTGGTCTATACTATCGGGCTTAGGACAAACTAGTTTGGACTAGCCTAGTCAGCCATCCTATCGCGTATAAGAAGAACTAGTTTACCCTAGGCAAAACTAGTTTGTTCTAAAATCGGGTTTGCCCATAACATACTAAATGTAAAATGTATTCTCCTAGTTGATGATAGTTCACCGGCAAATCTATTTGGATACCCAGGTACACTTAGTACCTTTCCAAATAAAGCAGTTTCATGGAATGGCATTCTATTAGAGGTGTTTTATAAGTGGAAAGAGGACCGGAGACTCATGTTTCCTGCATTTTACCCCATCCTTTACTTCCTTCGCAATTCCTTTTCTCTCCTCTTTTAAAAAGGCCGACAACGCATTCGTGAGACATTCACAGAAACCAATCATACTGTCTTAAATCCAACCACATACTTCCAACATAACCTTACAAAACTTTGTAATATGCAATGTTTTATTAACAATTTTCCGCAGCAGTAACATTAAACAGTGCTCCATAACATGGCTATGACATAATTTATCGCTCAATGATATTTATTACACAGTTTATTGGTTCACTTAAGGGGAAAATGGTCTTGCGACTCGTAAAATTGTGTAACTTGACGATATGCTCTTTATGACAATAAAAAGTCACTTGGACATATTATAAAGCATATTGAATAAACTGATATCATTTTAATATTTAAAGACTGTTTTTTGTATGTAAATGTTATGACATTGTCGTAGTTATTATTGACATAATAGTTATTCATATCATTGTCTATGTTAAATTTGTTTTAGAATCTTGGAGGTTTTCACTTCTGATTTTTAAATACGTAGTTTTTCAGGCCTCACTTGTGCCTTAGAAAAGGAAGGCAAGTATAAGGAAAGAAACAATAAGGTAAATGGGATGCCTCCGGTGCTCCTATTTACTGAACGAAACGCAATACAATATGTACTTGAAGCCAGTTTTCTGAGGGTGGGAGATATCCTGGGTACGCTAGCAAATTCATATATAATTATTTTTTTGTCTTTTCTTTCATTTCGATTTAGTTCAAAAACTATATACAATGACCTAACATGTATAAAACGTATAAGTAACCTATACCAATTAAATAAATCTCATACGTTTCTTTTCCGGTAGCCCGATTATAAATAAGCCATCAATAACATAATCTAATCCACGACCAATAAATTATAGCTAAGTGAAATACAAATGATAATGTCAATCGAATAAATGGCGCCCTTTACAATACTACAAACACTGACCCATCGGTATTAAGGACAAGTTAAGCTTTCCCCCATCAATAAGCGAATATCAACCTTATGCCCACAAACATAAGGTCCCAACTCTTCGGAGACACCGTAACATATGGCACCGAAATCATTAGAAACGAAAAAGGACTGTAACACTATGGGATAAAGTTAGTTTTTGCTAATGACACTGAAACAATTTAAGACATTTTTTCTAGCAATGAATAAGGAAACAAGGCCATCCATCATCAGTAAGTGATTGATGATGTATGCCCAAATATTTGAATTATATGATATTTGGACGAGAGTAAATGAGCTCACTTGCCAGGGGAATAAAAATGAGTGTAATGATATTTTTAATAAAACTGCGTTGAAGAAATATATTTTTTTAGGAATCGGGATCATTAGTACTAGGGTCTCAGGATACAGTAGAAAGTATTTACGTAATTGTAATCTAATCTTTGGCGAATGAGAGGTTTAGTTTACGATTTAGCAATTTTCAAAAGCAACACGTTCTTTAGGCATAGATGTTGAAGTTCGTTGAAAAATTATAGGAGCGTCAGATAGGTTAAATATTTTTCAGATCACATTTTGGATAAAATTCTATCTAGTCCTCCAGTTTCAAGCGCATAAACTCCGATTTAGTTTTTTTTTCCAATTTTAGTTTGAATTTTTTTAGACACTCGCAAATTATGGCCCTACGTTGGTTAAAAATTTGAAAATGTTTAGTAGGACACTACAGATTCACATTACCTAATATACATTGCACTTAAGTCATATATCTATTAAATAGACAGAAACATTTGACCTCTTATTAAAAGTGTAACGGAAGTTTTAAACATATATTTGAACGAATAACATTAATAAATCACTTCTAGGACTAATATTGACAAGCAAATAGGGTGGGCGTAAGAAAACAGAATATATCATTAAGCAAATATTGATTTGATATCAATAATGGAACTAATATGTTATAAGTTATCGGTAACGCCTGAGCCCTTTTTAATGTAAAAGAACTTTACTTAGTAAGCCACTACTAATAGTCGTGAATTTTCCATTAGGGTTTCATGTGTAATAAATATTTGTTTTTTAGAGAGTTTACATTAAAAGGGATCGGAAATTTTTTTTACAGATATGACGGTAGTTTAAGCCGGATAGAACTGGCATCAAAGTAGGTACTATTTCTTACTAAAAATATAATGATACAGCGTATGTTGTATGTACCTAAATTCATCTTTATGCCACCTTGTTTTCGTTTTTATGTTCTGCTTTCCAAAGGCTAGTAACTCATTCGCATTTCTCTCACTGCTACAATTTCTTTCTATGCCTATCGGCGAAACGGTGGCTGACCAACGGACAAGATATTATGAACTTATTTTGTCCAAAAATTACACATAAAATTACAATCAAACTTATATCGTAGTTTTGTAGCCTATTCAATGCAAAAAACAATCAAACGTTTCCTTTCCTCTTTAAAAAAACAACCGCTTGTTCTTGACATAACAAATGGATGCGATATCGTAATTAATCGTTGCTAACTTTCAAATCTTAATTTGGAAGAGATTTTCAATTACTTATGTTTGCGAGGGGCCACCTGAGAGCAATTTGTTACATTAACACGCGAATTAAAATGAGCTATTTCAAGCCAACACAATTCACTTTCCGTTTTCCCTTCGTAACGCGCCACAGAGTAAAAAATATATGGGTTTATTTTTTAATAAAGGATGAGAAAAATATTATATTATATCCTGTATATTTGTAAGTACAAGGTACGGACATACTTTATAATGGTATATCGTGTAAAGTGGTAGAATTAAATTGAGATTTGACTACTAGATCTATAGTAGTTTAGGTTTGCCTCGCAGTTTTTTTAATTCCGTATCAATATCGGGATATAATCTTCCCATATAACAAACTACAGCCAACAAACACCATACCGTTAAGAGTGCAACAAACATATATTTTTACAAACATTTGCGTTTAACAACTTCAATTATTTAAGTAATTTAAGCATAGCTGATGACTGACTAATTTGACATACTAACTTAATATTTTGATAAACGCTTTGGGCAGAGACATTTTTTATTGATAAGTTTTTATACACAAAGCGTGATGTTATCGTTATTATTGCATCATTTATCAACAATTTCAAAACATGGAATAAAAAGATTATGTAAGTATGAGGAAAATTTATATTTTTCGGAAAACCCGAAGTCCATCTTGATTTCCCCATTTTGTGATATACTTTTCTTTGATATAAATCCGTTTATTTAAAGCTGGAAAAGAATAAATAGTCTAAAAATATAGTCTCAAAACGTAGATAATCGCTTACCGACAAGCGAATTCCTTTATAAAAATCCCATATAAAAACAAATTTACTCGCTACAAATTCACACTCTGTGGCACCACTCGTACAGGCTGACGGTGAATGATGAAACACCGCAGTGATTAACGACTGCGCCATTCATCATACCGACGCGACGATGATCCGTCAACGGATCCGACACGATCGCTTTGATTGACGCCTTTGATATTTGCTTAGAGACAATAATGCTGCTAATCACCTTTCTCAGTCGTTTTCGGGTATTTAGTTCAATTGGAAAATAGCTACCGAATATCTATAGCTGTTTAATTAATTATTATGAAACAGGGAATTTCATGGGACATTTCCAAAGATAATTATAGTGAGTTTTTTTCAACAAGTAATCTTTTGCAAATACAATTTTATGTTATTTCATTAGAATTACCTGTAAAACATTTTTTGAAGTAGTAAAATATGTCGGCACTACCTCAATACTAAGTTTTTACATACTAAGTTTAATTATTTTCTGAGAAAACAATTTTTTCTTCCAACACTTACTTGGAAAACCCAAAAAAAAGATTTGCTTGTTACGCAATCTAAGACACAAAAATACCATTAAAATTATGACTATTATCAATTAACAAAATCGAAAGTTTATACGTCGACTACTATAATCAGATTAAATTATATTACATTGTTAGATATGACAACCTCGCTCCAAATTACATTATAGATTAAATGATAGGGAACTTGCTTCTGCGTTTCTTACTTGATTCAAACTAGTTTTACTTCTAATATGAAATACTCATAGCTTAGATTTTATTCATTATCTATCCATACTAATATTATAAATGCGAAATTAACTCTGTCTGTCTGTCTGTCCTGTCATCACGCTAAAACTACTGAACCGATTAGAATGAAATTTGGTACACAGATGGTGTAGAGGCTAAGATAAAACATAGGCTACTTTTTAACTGGAGGAAAAGGTAATAAAGGGGGAAGGGGGGGTCAAAGTTTATATGAAAGTCCACGCGGTCGGAGTCGCGGGCAACAGCTAGTATAATATACATGTGCCACCTAATACCTAGGTGTTAGGCATTGAATTGTAATTTTAGGATACAACAAACTGTATTGACGAGAAAAGTTTTAAACTTAAATATTTATTTATTATTTAATATATCCTAGCATTGAAGCGGCTACTTTTAAGTTTATATTGGTAGCCGAGGAAGTTTATTTAAGTGACAAGTAACAATTTTGTTGCTTTTTAACAACTTCCTTCATACGCGGCTTGATTATACGATTCGATACCGTCAAAATGATAAAGATTTTAAGTGTTTTTTAATGGTTAAGATGCTTTAATTACGACTTATTTAAGGAATATTTATTACTTTGTAATGTAAGGAAATGGAAATACTTTCGCTTGCTTATATATTGCCTTGCAATATACAGAGGAAGGATAGCTGGTTATTTCTGACTCGAACTCCATGGTGTTCTACTAATATAAGAAGAAATCAGGACTACAGTCGTGGACTCTTATAGGTTTAAACCTTTATGACATTAAGTTAAATAGTGTGTTTTTTCAGAAATGATTTAATTAGTTTACTTATAGAAAGCCAGCAGGGTATTTCAATTTTAAGCATATATATAATATATACAAATAATTTTTAATAACATTTCATCAGGGCAATATTTATCAAATAAGAAAAAAACCTCTGCTTCTACGATATGTTTTACTTTCTCCATCTATACTAATATTATAAAGAAGTAAAGTTTGTGTGTTTGTTAAATTGTAAGGGGAAATCTCGGGCTACTAAACCGATTTTAAAAATTCTTTCACCAATAGAAAGCCTCATTATTGCTGAGTGTCATAGGCTATATAAAAAACCGAATAATTAACATTATGCCCAACAAAGTGGGCACGGGTCAGCTAGTTTCTAAATATTTTGGATTCTTGTTTACGAAATATATTTCATCGTTTAACAAAAGCAACAAATTATTTACGACAATATTAATGCGTGTATTTTTATTATATATTGTAAGAATAAGTGTGCCTGTGTGTGTGTGTGTATGTGTGTGTAATTATGTGAAATTAAAGCTTATACTCGTAGCTTCTCAAAGTTGTTCTGTCCGTTCGCTTAAAATAAAAATAAATACACTATACTTACAATTCACCTTTATCGGTGCAAATAATACATATACGAGTAACACATATATATTATACATTATTGCAACATACAGTTTTTTGAAAGAGCCAAGTTACAAACCTTTGAATCTTCATATACCTATATAATAACACAACCGAGATGCTAATCTTATAAGAAATTGTACTTTAATGACTATTATTGTAAGCATTAATTATGATATTTCTTGATTGCGTCAATCCGTACATATCAACCGTTCAAATCTTATTACTCTTATCTTTGGAAGAAATCTTTTTTTTTGTGGAAATATGTTGTAATCACTTAATCACTTTTCCTTGTAAATAATTTCATGTTACTTTGAAAGAAACACGATTTTGAGTTAACGGTAAGACAACGACGAATCGTTTACTGAATCAAAATTGTACATGAAAATATTATAGATACCAATGATATTAACTATATTATATGTATATAAAAATTAAACCCGTTTTCCGTTGTCACGACATAACATGAAAACGGCTTGATCGATTTGGCTGATTTTTTTTTGTTGTATTTTTTATTATTAGGAGAAGGTTCTTATGTAAGAAAAGATTAGCATTTCACTTTTTTGATATTTCATGATTATAGGGCGATACGAAGTTCTCC
>DWAJ01004809.1:0-12348 GCA_018238005.1 Eurema mandarina | reverse complement strand
TATACGTTTGGTAAGCTAACAGTACATCGCACGTCATAGGAAGAAATACCGACCAGCCTGTTGTCTTTAACAAGAGGCGCTCCTTTCTCACCCTGAAAATTGCAAATTTATTCAATTAATATGTATCTATGATGAGAAGGACAAACATTTTTCTATCAGAGCAATCGGATATTGACTAATATTCATTTACAAGTGTTAAAAATTGTAGATACGTAGACTGGTTCCGCTTGGAAAAGCTGTTCTGTTAATATGATGACGAAAAATTCTTGCTAAATAAAAAAATATGTCTAAAGAGAGACCGCTAAATTATTCGCAGATAGACTAGAGAAACAAGGTATTAATCGGGAAGAGAGATCGTGGGGTTTTATTTGTTTTTAAATTGACATAGCTTTCTCCTGGAACTGAAGATACTTGAGCATTTCCCCCAATATAAAATATGAAAAGATAAAGCCGTTTAAATGTTTGCATATTCACCATACAAATTTCGCCCTGACCCCGCTTGTACGCGCATATTTGCTTGTCATTTATTTCTCGTATGAATTTATATTTCTTCAAATCGGTTTTACGACAATCGTCCGTGGATATTGTAGTAACATTAGTCTCCTGTAGGACTGCGCCAAAATGCCCCTCACCCTGAAAGTTAAAGAAACGTGTCAGAGTCATTTTTACAGTATTTTATATTTAACTAGCTGTTGCCCGCGACTCCGTCCGCGTTTACTTTCATAAAAAAATATTTCCCTGGAAACTGGATAAAAAGTATTCTATGTCCTTCTCCTGGTTCTAAACTACCTCCCTGCCAATTTTCAGCTAAATCGGTTCTTTTATATATATGGATTAAGTACAATATTTTTGTCAATTTAGATATTTCAGATAGATACAGAGTACTATTGCCTAAATTCTATAGTTTAATTATACACTTGCTTCAGCTTCTGGACTTGCTAAATGGGATTTTTTAGAGATCACAAAATAATGAACTCATTTTTACTTACATCTGAATAACCCCAACCCGATACAGTACAAATTGATCCAGCTGGTGTATCACTATCAGGAAGGCTTATAGCACCGACTTTGTTATTAAACTGAATTTCAGTTCTTATTTTAAGAAGACCAATGTCATTGGCTACTTCAAAGGAACTATATTTTTCATGTATTATAATTTTTGTAACTTCGTACCACGATCCAGTATAACCAAGATTAACTGTACCGGTGACTACGCGTATTCTGTGACTACGCTTACTGTAAGAAAGTTAAAATATGATTCAAGGATTTTTATATAGAATTCCGGTTATTTACAGAAATAATGTAGAATCGAAAGTGTTACACATATTTTGTTTTTCTATGTTATTGGAATCGTAACAATGTAGGTATAATATGTAGAACGACAAAAATCAAGTAAAAGATTAATTAGTCTAATAAAATGGATCAGATTATGTTAGATCATACGTATGGCCTTTTGGGTAAAACAATGTTTTTAGTATGACAAGAGAAAAGTCTATTCTGATTTATTGTCAAAAAAAAAATGTAACAGATGGATATATTCTAAATACTAACTAGAAAATATTTCCAATGTGATTTAATTTCAATTAATATGTTTCCTAGGAATTGTAAACAAGGGCGTGTATACATTTGCGTACTTATCAAGACAACGACCAGCGGTAACAACCCATTTTGGTGTCAAAATGGCGCCGCTGCAGTAATGATTGTCTTCATCGAGAACCACGTCGTGGTGTCTTAGAGATACTTGAAAGGGTTTAGCACCTTCAGCAACATCTTGAAAATTGTTGTAACCTAAAAATTTTACTTATTTTAGAACTGAATTATTTCTTTAGTCTTTGAATAAATGAAGTGGAATGAAGGTATTAAATAAAAAACCTATAATTATTATATCGTGATTAATATTAGAATATTTTTTACATATCCCTGGCATTCTAACAACGTAGATAATCACTTTATTAACATATTATTTTATATTTGTCTCAGGCATTTACTTTACTCATCCTTTAAATGATTTTTTTTCTATCTGCTATTATCATTACCCCACTAATCACTTTAGAGCTGTCAAACTCTGCGAGTGTTCATGGGCGGCGATGACCACTTTCCATCAGCTGGCTCGTCTGTTAGTTTATCCCCTAGGCCATAAAAAAACCTGTATCGGTTTTTAAGCAGAAAATTATACTCAGTCAGTCACAATGATAAAGACTTCAGAATGATATTGCTATGGGTATAATATAAAAAATATCTAATATTTACCTGACACATGAACTTGCCCTACGGCAAAGCAGACAACCAAGTAAATCAGCATGTTCAAAAATAACGTCAACGAAGTATGAATAAAAAATTTATAGCACTTAGCTGATAAGACAAATACATAAATATTGCAGTCACTTTATAGTCAAATATAATATAATACATACATGCACACACACATACGCACAGGTTCATATAAAAAGGCTATAATATGAGAAATCAATTCCTCTTGTCTGAATGTTTGTGGGTTTATGAAGATCCAGAATATGTTGTTTGGAGGGGAGAAGGGGTTATGAAGGGGGGGGGAGGGGTAAAACTGCGTAACACAACTAGTTAATTTTTACGTGATGACAAATATAACAGCTATTCTAATTCAAATAGATTGAAATAATAATGTACCTATATTTAATCAGATGTTAGCTATACAATGTTAGAAAAAACATTTTTTTTAGTATATAATACTTGATAATATAACAGATAAAAAAAATATATATATATTAGCTAATAATAGTCCTTTTCTACCTACACCTTTAGAAATAGATCTGTTTGGCCTTACAATTTATAAAAAACTCCTATAAATGCATCTATTAAGAAAGTACATAAAAATAGCTCAAACTTGATAAAAAGACCAACGTTATTTCAACCGCTTTAATTGCTTAAGCGTGTAACCTATAAAATTGAAATTCACGTTTACTTTGACGACATGATCATGTTTATAATAATTTTAAAATCCTACTTTAATTCCGTTGTTTAATACGAAAAACAAAAGGGACCTGTGACTGATCCTAGTAGAACACCAAGTTGTTTTTATTACCTATGTATGTTTTTTACAAACAAAAAGTTCAAGTTTGCTTCATTTCCTTGTATAACATAGTTTATTTATATATTATACTTTGTTTAGATTTCGTTCAAGTAAAGGTAAGGCAATTTTTTCGTGAATAACATTATCTAAAGCTTGTTAAAAATTCATAACTTTTTTTTATTTTGAAGTTTATATGTAAATTTATAATATATCTCTGTTGCTCAATTTAATCAGAAAGAAGTAAAAAAAAAGAAATCTTCTGACCTAAGAACCATTAAAAAGTGTTTCATAAGTTCCAAATTGTTGAACTAGGATGTTGCTCGTAATATTATATTGTTATTTAATTCGTATTTTATTAGAGTTAATTGTATTTCAGGGCATTGTAAAACATCATTATTTTCTTTATTTAAGCCGATCTGTGTTAAAAAAATAATTAATATGTATTAGAACTAATCTAAAATATAAACTCCCTATTATTATAGCCTTGTGTTTTTAAATACTTTATTTATACCGATACACTAGTATGACATGATTTTTAATTTCATAACCATCCCTACTGCTACTTTATTAAATGTTTCAAATATTGTAAAAAATACAATAAGAAATAACTCAATTAAATCAAATGTTACAAAATCATTTCCTATGGTTAAGAATGGTACATATTTTTTAATAGTTTAAGTTTGATTTTCGAGGGTAAAACTTGATGGTAGCGTTAATTGGATAAACGAATAAAGTTCAACATTAACTTTATTAATATGAACAAAATCTTATTTCATGTGTCGGGTGATCCAATCCCTGTAGTCGTAGACTCTTAGATATACGTTCGGTAGATCGCCATAGCATGGTAAATCAAATGAAGCGATGCCAACCAACTCGTTGCTCTTTATGAGCGGTGCGCCAGAGTCAGTCTGAAAATTAATAGAAAGCATTGGCTATGATAATATTATAATATGTAGTATAGCCATCACATCAGGGCCCTAGTAACGAAGATGTTAATTACAAAACCGCTATTGTGCAGTATTCGAAGCGTTAGGGCCTGGCTAGATTGTTGTTCGACTGGTCGAGAATCCTTGCATCCATTTGGTTAAGAAGATTACATTCCCCTTCCTACATGCCTTAGTAGGCACTATTATAATATGTGTACAAAAGACAAATACGACTTACTACTACAACTAAATTTACGAGGAAAACCCACTGTTCAAGGAAATAAAATATTTATTTATCATTTCTTGTGTAAATGTAATCAATGGTATTGTTTGAGACAATGAGGATTGATGAATTGACCTGACAAAATTATTTTAATCAAAAATATTGTTTTTTATTAAATATTGATTGATATTTGTGGGTTCATGGTGATTTAAATTGGTAATAGTGATTCACATATTTACCATACAAATTCCTTCGCCATCTTGCTTGAACGCGCAAATTTGCCTGTCTGTAATAGGGCGTGTATCTTGGTACTGTTTTAAGCCAGTCTTACGACATTCATCTGTGGACATGGTGGTAACATTGGCAGCTTGCAATTTTTGAGATAACTTTCCCTTGGGCTGCAAGTATGAAGAATATTAGCAAACGGTGTCTCATAAATCTTCATGTTACCAAAGCATACTTCGTGTTTACAGCCGTTAGAGCATACAATTAATTAAGTTCAAACTTACAGTTAAGTACCCCCATCCCGCCACGACACAAGTTGTCCCCGCCGGCGTACTTTTTTTAGGCATACTTATAGCAGAGATCTTATCGTTAAACTCAAATTTGTCTTTTATTTTGACAAGTCCCACATCATTAGCCACGTTTTGTTTTCTATAGTTGTCATTCATTATTGTTTTTTCTACTTCGTGCCATGATCCTTTGGAGTCAAGAGTCACTGTACCGGCTACAACGCGTATCCTGTGACTACGTTTACTGAAACACCCTATTAGTTTAGCTATCTATCTATCTTCTACATACATATTATATAAACAGTAGAACCTCGTGGAAGTCTAGGGAAGGTTTAAAAAGTGGGAAAAATTTAATAATCACCAGGATAACCATAAACGTTTAGCAGTCAATAATTATACATCTTAATAACACAAAGTTGCACAAAATTCAAATTCAATCATATCTATCAAAATAGTATTGGCTTTATATAAATGAGTTCTTATTATTTACGTGCTGTAATACCTTTACAATACCCGTGCGAAGCCGGGGCGGGCTGCTGGCAAGTTAATAAAATTAGATAACATTCAGACTTTGAAAAAATCTACAATTTTGAAAAGTTTTTTTACTTATTATAATTCTCCTTGTAGAAAGTTTACTAATCTTCAGCTCTAAGATGACATTTTTATTAAGACAGTAGGGCCGGATCGCATTACAGTTATATATTTTATCTAGTATTCAGTTTTACAGTAAAAGCTGAATATTAGATAGTACAGCAATCACAATTGATATCCTATTTCTGTATGATGATACTATATGTAATTAATGATTTGTATTGTATTTTTAAACAATTAGCAATTAAGACCTAAGTCAGTACAAGCTTAATTTTAAGTTGCTATGCATACTTATCAAGGCAACGTGCAGCAGTAACAACCCATTTTGGGTCCAATATAGCGCCGCTGCAAAAATGATTGTTTTCATCGTAGACCACATCGTGCAACCTTAAGGAAACTTGGAATGGCCTATCACCAACAGCAACATCCTCTGGTTCAGTGCTACCTGTAGAATTACACTAAATAGAATATATTGTTCCTTTTAGGCAGATTCCAAGATTGAGTAAAAATACCTTTGAGGAGAACAGTCCATTTACGTTATAATTATGTCACAATTTCGTACTTTTCTTTTCAGTTAAAAACGGGTTAAGTAGCCTTATTTCTGTATCTCTATGAAAAAAAAAGTCAAGGGATACCCGGATGGAACGATGTTCCTTCCAATTATTTTCTTTTTCAAAATAGAAAGACGAATCGAAAATAACTGGCTTGCTTTCAATGAGAGAGGGGGAGACAGATAGACTCAAATTCCAGTCTAGCCTCCTTTCGCAACGCGCGATTAGGAACTTCATTACAAAAAAAATCATAACTTTACAGCAAAATCACTATGTATTTTAAGCTCACCTGACACGAACCCTATAGCCAAACAAAGAAGCCAGTATAGCAACATGTTCACAGCACAGTAACATTAAAGAATTTGACAAGATTGAGTTACGGTTCAATATATAAATAAGGCAATCCAATTAATTCATTACATGTTTTTAGAAATTGATTAATATGCAAATTTCTTTGTTTGACTGTATCAGCATGATACACGTTGAAAGCATTTTACCTACAAATTTATTGAAAACAGAAGTCTTGTAAGTCAGACGTGTAATGCGAAACAATTAATATCTTTCCTCCTCCTCGATTTCTCATGGGCCTCATAAACAAAGCCATTCTTAAGACATAAAAGTATTAGTTTAAATAATTTTTATTTCGTACCCATTTAGGTATTTAGATAGATACATTTTTTCTATTAGATCTATTTTGATATTTGATCTAATATTTTTATATTATAGTTTAAATAAAATCATATGGTAAATTGCCTGTGAGATTTTTTTTATTAAATACACTAGGCTTGTATATTCCTAGTTCTTCATTAAAGATATTCAGATAAGACAACGGAATGAGACTATGCTTTTACTAATGATTATTTATTATTATTGCATTGGGTCCATTTATTATAAGCAGTTCCTTTAGTTAATGAAAATTATAAGACCAATGATTGATGAAAGAAGATTTTACTCAATCTCTTTACCGGCAAGACTTTAAAAGTTAAAGAAATAAAAAACAACATTCCTTGATAAATTTATTTGTATCACTCAAAGCTTATTTCATGTTCTTTGTGATCCAACTCTTGTAATTGTAAACTCGTACATAAACAGTTGGTAGATTTACATTGCAAGGTATGTCTAACGAAGACAGACCAACCAACTGGTCGTCTTTTACAAGTGGTGCACCTTTTTCACCCTGGAATTTGAAAAAGTAAAACATCAATCATTTCGAATTTGAAAGAGCTTGTTTTATTCGAAGATGGGACAAGAATAAGACAAATATTTTGCTATCTGAGTATTGGATAATACATAATTTATCAACAATCTATCGAGTACTATGAAACTAGGGATGAGATTGCGCTAAACAAAACATTTGTCATAATAAATCCGTTTAAATAACTGCACATATTTACCAAACAAATTTGGCCTTCACCGTCCTTGTATCCACATATCTGCTGGTCAGTTATTGAGAGTATAAATTTGTATTTTTTTATTTCAGTTTTTTGACAATCCTCCGTGGATATTGTAGTTACATTTGTCTCTTGGAGAACAGTGCCAAAGTGTCCTTCACCCTGAAAAATTGTTAATCTATTATTAAGAACCTTTATTAATACCCTACTAGTACATTTTTTTATTTTGCCAATGAGCATCGTTGCAAATTCCTCAAAATACATAGATAATGTCAAGAAATTGACAGTAAAGTAAAAAAGTTCATGTATTTGTTAGGTATATGTTCATGGCTACCTATTTTCCTCTTTATTTACAGGATCTCCTAAACAAAATATATTTTTTTACTCCTGATTCTGAACCCTTCCTTGAACTCGTAACATGCAACTTACGTCTGAGTAGCCCCATCCAGATACAGCACACGTCGAGCCCGCTGGTGGCTTAATATCAGGAAGTTTTATAGCGCCAACATTTTTACCAAACTCAATATCAGTTTTCATTTTAATAAGACCAATGTCGTTAACAACTTGAAAAGAGCTGTAGTCAGGATGTATTATAATCTTTTCTGCTTCATACCACGTTCCATTATGGCCCAGATAATTTGTTCCAACCACCACGCGTATTCTGTGACTGCGTTTACTGTAAGACATTCACGTGTTTTGATACAATAGTTTAATACAAATTTATTTCGGGAGAGTCATATAAAATTTGGATCTTAATTGAATTATTAATAAACTTGGTTTGTTTCAATAAATACTTACTTATCAAGACATCGACCAGCAGTAACAACCCATTTTGGTGCCAAAATGGCGCCACTGCAGTAATGATTGTCTTCATCGCGAACCACGTCGTGGTTTCTCAGAGATACTTGAAAGGGTTTTGCACCTTCAGCAACATCTTTGAAATAATTGTAACCTGACAAAAAAATTATTCGTGTGAAGCTATCAGGACTATACAGGATATCAAGTAGGAGACGATGGTATAATGTAACGGGAAACTTGAAGAAATTGGGATGAACTAATATTGCTATTAATTCTCAATACTAGCGCAAGTAATTTTCTACCCCTATATGTTTTGCAAGACTGTTAATACGGTGGCATTATCTAGGTAAATATTCCCCTTAATAATTTTGTACATATCAAATTGCGTGCCTATAATTACTCCTATGCAAACAAAAACCAATCAATGAATTTTGATTGCATTGAAGAATAATAATTAATTATAAATATAAAAACATGAACTCACCAGACACGTGAACTTGGCCTATGGCTAAGCAAACAAGCAGGAAAATCAACATGTTCATCAACAACAATAAGAAACTTGAGCGGTGAATAAAGGAGAATTGAATTCTTACAGACTATTTATACATGAACACACATACACACACACACACACACACGCACACGTTCTTATACTATATCTCTTCTTGTTTTAAATAATAATTAACCAAACTTTTATCATGAATAATTAGACATTAGTAACCTTGTCATACACAAATTTACATTAGAAAATCATCTGTTTTTTAAGATTCAAAGAGAGTAGTAAAAAAGGACATGGTTCTAAAGAGAAAATGTTTTAGGGTTATAGAGCCCTCGTATTTATAAGAATTGGTAAGTTCTTTTTAATATTCCTGTTTCTGTCTTCTTTTATTTCCCCTTCCTTACATTCTTATGAAGGCTGGCATGTCCTCAAGCCGTCTCCCGTCAAGCATCGGGTGAAACTAAAATATTTTGAGACGCCAGATTCAATTAGGAATTTTATTTTATGACAACAATGTTCTTTAACTATTTCACAACTAGTTTAAAATCATATATTTGGTCAGATGTTTTAGTACCGTTCTATTAACATATTTATTTAGATGGGAATGTACCTATTTTAAAGGTAAGGACGCACTTAAAAACATACGAAATATCGTTTTATAATCTAAAGTTTGACGCCATATTTTTTACAATAATAGCACATAAATAAGACATTTAAAGTGGCGAGAAATTACAGAAGATATAGCATTAGTTGTATCTCTTTAAATGGTTTTAACGTGTAACTGATAAAATATAATTGCTTGTAAAATTTACGCAAGTACATTTTTATTATGCAAATAATAGTACAATTTTTATTTCGTTTAGATACATTAAAAAGTTTAAGATCTAAAACAGATCCTAGTGGAACACCGTATAAATATTTTGTGGCTTTATTTGTTTTTATTAAACTTTAATGTGTAAACTGTTTCGTTATAAATGTAAGTTAACCTCTCTATATTATGTTATATTTATTGCTCGGCTAAGTCATAATTCTGTGACGGTTACGTGTATGACACAATCGGAAGCTTTTGAAAAGTCATTCAAAGCAGCTTTGATGTTAATAAGGTTAAGCACATAAAGGTAACTAAGCTTTGAATATATAATATATTTGGTGTGTATTCTATCTACCACATACACAAACACGTCAATTTCGTTAACAATAGTTGTCATAATAACATATATTATAATAATACATAATACTGATTGTCAAAAGATTTAATATACACACAACTGAATTGAATTAGTAGGAAGAAGTACAGATGACTGAATATCTTAACTCTTTTTTGGCTTGAATTGGCGTGTCATGCATTTTTAAATTAATGACAATATGACTATTTTATCCTCCCATTTTACCCGCATTTATGCATGTATTATACATATTAACTCTCCTCTTGAATCACTCTATCTGATAATAAAACCGCATAAAAATCGGTTTCGTTGTTTAAATGATTTAAACACATATATGGACATAATGTACAAAACAAAACTGTTTTATACTCTGTTATGATGTTAGGGTAAAGATAAGAATTTGTGAAGAAAATGTGATGTATTAATGAATACTCAGGGATAATTCATTATCTCAAATGTCAGCAAATATAGTTTAATTCTAGTTTGGACCAAAACATCTTATGTTAACACGATTCGAATAGAATAAATAAGACGGAAGAAATATTTAAACTCTTTATTAGTTTCAATAAGAGCCTAGTTCATGTGGCTTGTGATCCAATCCTTGTATTCGTAGACCCGTACGAAGACACTTGGTAAATTAGCACCGCACCGTAGGTCATAGGAGGTCAGACCGACCAGCTGATTGCTTGTTACAAGCGGCGCTCCTTGGTCAGCCTGAAAATTACAAATTAATCAATAAAACCTGAGCTTTCATGTCAAGATTAGTTTGAAAAGAAATATTTTCTTTTTTTGTCTAAGCCAGTTAAATAAGCTCCATTATTCTTTTTTTTTTTAAAATTGAAACTGAAAAATAATTGCACATAATATTCACCAAACAAATTTCGCCTTCAGTATCCTTGTACGCGCATATCTGCTTCTCATTAATTTCACGAATATATCTGTATCTCCCTAAATCGGTTTTACGACAGTCCTCAGTGGATATGGTTGTAAGAGTGGCTTCTTGAAGTACGTCGCTATAGTATCCTTCACCCTGTGAATAAGAATCTTTATTATTTTGTGAGTATTAAGAAATGACATTTCCTTGATCTATGTAAATATATATAACATGATTTCAAAAGTATGTGCATGTTTCCGTGTTTCGAATCTTTTTCGTTGAATGCTTTTTTATTTCTAATGTCTACAAATAAGACGTTAAAATTATATTCAGCAGATACAGTGATACTTACATCTGTATAGCCCCATCCCGATACAGTACAACTTGTTCCCGCTGGTGGCGCAAAAAACGGAAGGAGAGCTGCGGCCACCTTATCATTAAACTCAATTTCAGTTTTCGTTTTAAGCAGACCAATATCATTAGCTACTTCAATGAAATTATAGTTTTCATGGAGTATAGCTTTTTCCACTTCGTACCATGTTCCAGTGTTGCCAAGATTGATTGTCCCAACTACAACGCGTATTCTGTAACTGCGTTTACTGCAAGAAAATATCTACTATCAATATATATAGCTAAAAATGATAAAAAAGACAAACTTCAAATGATTAATGAAAAAGTAAATATTATTCTTTCAGTATAAATACGTACTTGTCAAGACAGCGGCCAGCTGTCAATACCCATTGGGAAGATATTATAGCCCCACTGCAATAATGATCGTCTGAATCGTAGACCACGTCGTGCTCCCTCAGAGACACTTGATACGGTATCTGACCTTCAGTTACATTTTGAAAGTCGTTGTAACCTTAAAAATGAAACAAATTGTAAGACTGTTGAAATCATTTGCTATTTTGGAGATCTTTTCTAGTATGATAAAAAAAATATCATTTTTACATACAGAGACTTAAACGTAATTTGAGCATTTGTTATTTCATAAAATTATACTCACCTGAAACGTAAACTTGCCCTACGGCAAAACAAACGAGCAAGGGAATCAACATGTTCACAAGAAACCTGAACGGTAAATAATTAAGAATATTAAGAAGTTACTATAAATATAGAAACATTACAGGCATACATTAATTATAGACTATTTACACACATGCTAACGCGCACACACATACATATCTCGTGGCTAGTTCTTTCAAATATTTATTCAAAGATGACTGAATTTTGATTAAGTATAAATTACTCCACATTCAAAACTAAGAAAAAAGTATAATAAAGGGCTAACAGTTGTTAAAATATCTTTATACGTGCTTATTTTATTATTACATGTATTTTTCTAGTATATCATAAAAAAATTGTACATTCGAACTGATGAATATTTAAAGATAAGTAAAGAGTTCATTAACTAATCGCTTAATTGTTTTAACGTCTATTATAAATACACGTGTAACTTATTCTAGTACAAAATTGTCAGATGTGAAATTCAAGTACATACATAATATAATACAATATAATATATATCGGCGCCAAGGCGTTCACACGGAGCTGCGGGAGGCGATAAAACACACTTAAGGATTGCGTTGAAATATTAACCCTTAAGAAACCCTTTTTGGCGCTAAGAATTTAACAAGTTCTACACTTGTAATTTGTAAAAGTATTCTAATCCACATCGACGCCGTTGACGGGTCGACGATAAAGCTTGTTAAAATATTGTTACCCCTACTCCTTCAACACAAACTGTTTGTTTACTATTCCATACTAC
>DWAJ01004808.1:0-12352 GCA_018238005.1 Eurema mandarina | reverse complement strand
GCGCAGTGGTAACACGACTGCCTTCAGCGCGAACGGTCGTGGGTTCGATTCCCACATCGGAAAAATATACTTGTAATTTACATTTGTATTTTTCTGAGGTCTGGGTGTTGCTATGTATTGTATGTATGTATTTACAAAAGAAAAGTATGTACATATATGTAATTTATTCCGTTATCTAGTTGCCATAACACAAGCTTCGGCTTAGCTTTTAACTAGATGGCGCTGTGTATAAATGTCCTGAAAATATTTATTTATTTTATTTACTGGAACTCTAATACATAAAGACGTTTTACGATTAGAGTAGTCGTATATACTATTAGTTATAATCTTATCTCGCAATTCCGACCAATTACGATACAAAGAAGCTGATATTTCATTGTTCGCATAAATGAGTGTTATTCTTTTATTGGCGGTACAAAGGCAGCACTTAGCTTCAAAGCGTCGCCAATATTTATACAATCTTCGCTTGTACTCGAGGGTTAGGTTGATGCCTCTGACGAGCGGTCGCGATAGCGATTTAATAACCCCATAATAAATTTTACGTGCTAGTAATTTACAAATTAAGTTTAGGAGTTTATAAAGTATTAATTTATTTCCATAATAAGGTGATTTACAAAAAAAATACCCAGGCTCCCAAGATAGTAAATACTGTTTACTGTAATTTCAGGAGCCTGTTTCATCCAAATCATGACACATATGCGGCACCGACACAATTTAGCACGTCTGTTAAGTGGCTTACAGTTCAGATTAATGTCCACTAATAAGTATTGCATTAATTTAGTAGGTTTATTTAATATTTTCATGACACATTGAGTATTGATAGGAAGAAACTTCAAAAAAGTCCAAAACAACCTCCTTTCCCTAGGAATGTAGGTATACTCGAACTGACGATTTACCTACGGAAAAAAGTAGATAATTAGTAGTAGATAGTTCCGCGAAAGAGCCTTTATAGAACTCTCAACTTCAGCCATACCACATTAAAATTTTGGTTAGTAAAATTCCGATATTCCTTTCGCTAAGGCACATGGGTATCGTAACACGACTGTAAAACAAAGAAAATCAAAACACTATTTGCTGTATTTTTATTTCTAGTTTTAAGGTGTATTTCATTATTGTACATAGATAAGAATATTCTATGGCATATGTACCGCTATTTCGAACACTGTCACCCTAGTCCCATCCTGCCATCAACACTGCAAAGGCTGTTGATTATATAAGAAAACGTTCGATACTCGAAGAAGGGTAGCACGCGTCTCCACCGCTGTTTGGATACAAAATATTCGCCCCATTCCCTATAACTTTATCACAACTTTGCTAAAATAAATTATAGTAACATTTACTCTGTTTTCTTATATTCTAAGTCATACTTACGCATTATAGAGTATAATAAAGCGAGTATATCAATATAAGTTGTATTAAATACATTTAGGAGATTGTACAAAAATGACACGGAGACTAATAACTGTTCAGCGATCTTGGACGGTCGACCATATTGAATTTAGAATGACGTCACATAACTAATCGTGTATTGTCATCCCATCTTTACGTGTATTCAAAATTTTAGTGTAATCGGTGGAGAGTATTTGCTTTAAAGTCGTGTCACAAGATTCCACCCGAACATCCTTACATTGCAAGTTAAATAAAAGCTTTTAAAAAAGACATTTTCGACAACCAAATGAAAATTCCATAAATGGGTAAGAGGAAAGTACGTTACTAGTAATGAGATTTGTTTTGCTCTCTTATTACGACATAAATTTATGGGTTCTTCTCGTTTTGAATAATAAATGTATTAGAAGTGGACTGTATAGTTAATCCGTTCCCATAAAAAATAAACGTCAAAGAAAAGTTCAAAGAGTTAAAAATTGTCATACTCATACTTCCAACCAACGTAGTTATTTTTTTGTTTCAAAGCATATTTATAAATATGTATATTGTATAATGTATGTTTTAATGATTCTTTATTGAGTTGTGTGAGTATACATTTTCTCATTGATTTCTTTCATCTTAATATAATTGTTTATAGAACAACGACTAACATGACATTAATTATTATTCAATTATTAATCCCAAAATAACCTATAACCAACTTCATGCCATTATAAATATATGGCCTTTGAACTGTTCAATTCCATACAATTCCACGCAACAAAAGTAGTTTGTCGACAAGCCGCTCTAATCAAAGGGCTCGCAAGAATGATGCCTCGTCCCATGGGCAACTATTGTTCCAGCATTTTAATTGATGTATGACTTATTAAAGGGTCTGCGTCGTTCATTCTGTTTTATTTGCGTATTTATTTTGTTATTTAATTAAAAACGTTAATGGAGGAATGGTTAACAAGTATTTGGAGAAAGGAAACAAAGGTATCGTAGTTACAAGAGTAGGTCAGGATACCTTTTGAGGAATTTTTTATGAAATAAAAAGCGAGGTACATACACTCATACAAACTGTCATTTGTTTTTTTCAATTCTGTGAACACTATAACAGAGAGGAGCCTAGAATATTTCTGAATCAAATTCATAGATCAAAGAGATACATAGATAGAATCATTTTCATTTTCATTGCATTTATATTAGAGAGTAATTAAATCAAAAAGTAAAGATTTAAGACAATTATGTTTAAAAACGTTGAACGCCGAATAAAGAAACTAGCTCGGTTAAGATAAAACTCGCGATTTTAAATCCTTCATCATCTAAATTCCTTTTCCTACCTTAAATCTACTTGGCATTTGTAAAATAAGAAAACTCGTATTTCACTAGGATCTACTGAATGCCTCCTCTACAGTTTTGTAGACTAACTATTCACGACTCCGTTGCAACATTTTTTCTGCAAACTAGAATCTATTCAGGCTCAACTGTGTTTACCGTGCGTATAACGTAACCCAGATCGCAGAATTCAATGAATTATCTTTAAAAAACTCTCAAAATTCTGTTTCAATTTACATTCCGGAGGCCTTTAAAACGTAAGTGCAAAATAAACTATTCAGTAACTTTCCCTAAAAGTTAACAAAAAACGTAAAAAGGTTTTTGGGTTGCGCTCTGCTGTATTTTGTTCGGTCGAAATTTCTTTTGACGGACATCAAAATTGTATGCAAAACATGTGGTCGAATGTACCTTTGACCCATATAGTATATGATCGTTCTAAGGTCTCTGATGATAAAAATAGAAATGAAATATTTGGAAATTTTGGTTGTGAATTTTAAATACTATGCAAATTTTGAGAAACACAGTTTGAAAATATACATAGATTTTTTCGACATTGAAATAAGAAATATATAAAAGTCTATCCGTCGGTGTGTCTTGTGTAAGGAACATACGCCGACGGCCGAACTTTCATTTAAATAAATAAATTCTCTGGAATATTCGAAAATTTTGCAATAAACCAGGAGACACTCATTCTATTTACTTATTATAATTTAAAAGCGTGATTCGTCATTTAATAAGTCAAATTGTCAACAATTAAAGTAAATAAATTTATATACAAAACCGATTTGAAACATAAAAAAAATACATAAAATATTCTACTTCGAAAGTTTGTAAGTAAATTATGTAGGTATCTTACTCATTCATGATATTACTACTTAACTACTAAATCGATTTAGCTAAATTTAAGCACGCAGGCTTATGAAACCCTTACTTAAAATATATGATACTTCATCCCAGCATTGCCACAAGAACGAAATTGCAAATAAAACCGCGAGTCACGGCTAGTCTTCCATGAATCTTTATGAGATATCGATTTAACTTAATACATTACCGCGGGAGTATGAATGTTTTATACGCAAGTGCAGCAATGCATGTCAAGTGGCCTCATATAGTGCGTGCCGCTACTGAGGAGACATCTAATTGTATACACTTAGCATGTGGTTCTGCGCGGTGTACTGAATGTTGATCTTAAATATTGATTTTTATAAGAAATGGTAGTACTTATTCTTTGTCAACCATTTATGCTAAAAAGGGGGATTGCCTATAAACTGTACCTGTACGCTATAAAACTCGCTAATAATAAGGCTTACAGCTGGAAAAATAATGATCAAATTCGGTCCTTTACATTCATTTTTAACCTAAAACTTTCCAAACTTTACCTCCATATAGTATTAAGAAACAACGTACGCCATGTATGCCATGTACACCATGTATGCCATCTACGCCATTTAAGCCATGTATGTATAACCATTTCAAAGCAGTTCTTTTTATGATTAATAAGCTAATCGCGATATCGAAGATGTATTAGGTGTCATGTCAGCCTAGAATCTGACACACGAACGTTATAAAGATCCAAGTCAATAAGTAATCCCTTAGAAAGACCGACGCATCTTTATGACAGTAAGTACCTTATTTATTACTAGTGTGATCATTGATACATCATATTTACATCAATAAATGTCAAGCTCTGCGAGTGCTGATGGGCGGCGATGACCACTTTCCATCAAGTGGCTCGCCTGCTCGTTTACCCGCTAAATATTAAAAAAAAACCGTCCAACTGTCTATCCAAACTAAAAATTGGTAACCGTAAAATCAGATATTACGAAAAATTGTATGTAAAGTTAAAATTTCATCAACGGCGATATGCAATAACTTCGCCCTCGGGAAATATTCGCTTCTCTCGTAAATTCAAACCCACCGCCTTAGCATCGTAGGTAACCCAACGTATGCGTAAAAATTTTCAATCATTCCCATTCATATGTAAAACTTTCTTCCCTTGAGTGGCCTGAACGACCGATTGATATGATAATTGCGCTTGTATTGATGTGTAATTGCTTACTGGAATGGGGAGAATTGTGCGAAAAACTGCGCATTCATGTTACATTATCTGTGTTGTCCAATTAAAGAGCATAGTGCGACATTTCAATCTGTCAACTTAAAGAAAAAAATGTTAAATTACTGTCACTGCACATGTAATAGCACGCATCAAGCGATAGCACTACTTAGTACTTTTGAGATTGCTCGATATATGAATAAATAAATATGTAGTAGAAACATTCAACGTTAAGCATTATGCCGCATAATGCGCTCTAGTGCTATGATTGCAAGGAAGATGGTACTTTGAAATTTTTCATTTTATTTGGTACATTATTGGCAGGGATAACACAGTCAAACAATCGAGTTACTGAAAGGGTTTGTTTTTTTGGTTTAAGAAAGAAAAAACAATAATAAAAATTCTAAATTTAAAACATTACTTACACGTGCATGTACAATATAATCTTCACTGATGTTGCCAGAAATTTTTTGATATATTATTTTTGTACGGCCCAATTTCGCCAATTATATGAAAAATGTACGCCGTATGTTAACGTTATGAAATTCCAATCATAAAAGGGAATATTTTAATAATATTTAGCTCTACCCACACATGAGTTTTTTGTAAACAGCTTTGATTAGACCTCGTTGTTAAAACGTATGTTCGTTTGTGTATTTTTCGTGAACGTCTAAACGGTTGGGTGCAAAACGGTGCTTTGAGTAATGTATTGTATAGATCACTTTATAATGTTTGTCTGTCTGTAGTTTAGCATATAATAGTCATGGTAGTTTTCACAGAGACAACAGGCAAGAAACTCTGTTGGTTACTTATTAAAATAAAAAGATACTTAATTGTTATTTACAATTAGATAGGTTAAGGTCTTACGAAGGTAAACAACTTGAAAAAGGGAAAAAGAATAACAATCTACTTAATATATAAAACAAAGACGAGTCTGTTACAACACTTATAACTCCAGATCGGCTAGACCAATTTTCATGGTTTTTGGTTCGTCAAATTTTCCCCGCCCTGATTACGTCTTTAAAATAGTGAAAACTTTATAAGGGGGGAGGGGGGCAAAGCTTATATGAAATTCCACACGTATGGAATAAGTGGGCAATAGCTAGTTAAAAATATAGGTATAATGATAGCGAATTAAGGGCAAGAAAGGACCCTTTTCTTTTAGGATATTCTTCATTACAGTCTTTGTAATTACTATACCTACATTTAAATAAATAAATCCCCTATTACTGTATGTATAAATATACCGCAGTCAAAAGCTAAGAAGTGGAAGAACTTCGGCCATTAATACAAATAAAACTGATTTATTCACGGATGTAAAAATAGGAAAAACATTAACATTCCCATTGTCTAGCCGTACTCGACTTATAACACTTGAAGTATAAACACAAAATTTACCAAACACATCGATATTTCACTATAATATCATATCGCCTTATGACCTATACAATAGAGTTCAATTTCGGTTGAATTTTAAAAAGTCATATGTAAGAAAAAAATTGTCTCAGCAAAGAAACAGGGGATGCTCCCTTCGTTTCCCCTCTAAGGTTGTCGACGTAATTTTTTTAATCATTCTTTATACTTGTATTAATTTACTTAACGAGCGTCTTAGTGAGGAGCTTTTCGAACGGCATCTTTCTATGAATAAATAATGAAGTGGCTCCAAATTGTAAACCGATCATTTGGAAAATTGTACTCGTTCTATTTGACGGTTTTGTTTTTAAAAACAGCTGCGTAAGAAAAGTCGTTATTGCCAGGTTTGAATTTAGAATACGTTTGTTATATAAAAATAAAATGGCGGTCTTCTTTATTTTATTTTCACAGATGCAGAATGAATTATAAAATGTTTAAAAAGCCATGAGGTTTAAAAATAAAGACTAGCCGTAGCCTGAGGTTTCACTCGCGTGATGTTAAATGATTTATTAAATACATACCTACCAATAATATTATATACAAAATGTAAAAAAAATAAAATAATATTCATCTTTATTAATTAGCATACATTAGGTTATGTTTTTAATATATTCATTACAGCCATTTATAAAACAAAACAGTGCAAACAGCCTAGGTAATAAGAATACGAATAATCTTTATGATATAGTGCATCGACGCCATTTTGAGCTTAATTCGAAATTGTTATACCCACGCACCCCTCAAAACAAAATGTATTTTGCATCTGAATGACAGCGATAAATATAAAATTTACATTTTAACGTCAATATTGTGCATAATTCAGAAAACGATAGAATTATGAAAATTCACTCAAATAGGTATATATTTGTTGAAACAAAACCGAGCCCCCTAATTTTTAAAGTAACCGAATTTTTGCAAAACATCAATTGAATTATTCGAAGAATTTTAGCGTTTCGTAAAACGAATATTAAATGTTTGTCTCTTGAACAAACTTTTTTACCTTTTTGGTAAAGATACTTATACTAATCCATTAGAATAGAAGCATTAATAAAAAAATTAAAGAAAAAAATTGAAGTAAAGAAAGCGAGAAAGAACATTTATTGCAGAATAACACACAAGACAATGTACAATTAAACGATTAATAAAAACCTTATGTAGCTATTTGCATTATGTAGCCACTTGAACTGAGCACAAGTATAAATAAATATACAAATGTACCGATATGACACAGAAAGAACTTTTAAAATCGTTTTACTGTATTTATATAATCCATACAGCATTAGAAACTAGCAGTATAGTTATACCTCGCTATAATTCGAGTAGGTATAAATAATTTCGGAAGGTACTATACAATATCTGAAAGCGTCGAACCCAGTGAGTTGCCGGGTGGGAATTCCTGAGGTGTTGTTTATATAGAGGCGATTTACCCAAAGTATCTGTTAAGCTCATAATTAGAAAACTTTTTCAATTACTTCAAAGTCTCTGTAAGTTGAAGCTTACATCTTAAACGCCGTGTCTTATTTTGCTTAGATTTTAACGAAATTGAGCTACTTTGAATTTTACTATGAACAAAAGATAAGTCGGGCGAAGACTTAACTTTGGATGGTGCGTAGTTTTATTGGATTTAGCCAACTTTCAAATAGAAGGTTAATTTTGTTTTGTATTTTATTTAAAAAACTAGTCTAGGTAGGTTTTGCATTTTTATTAGCGAAGTTAAGAGATGGATAAAAAGACTTATGAATTGTTGTTAATCCCGAATACCAGGTATTTAAAAAAAACTCAAGCTTTATAATACATTAGAAAATGTCGGCACTATTTTGAAATCGATAGATTTTTTAATCCAGTAGTAAACCCTATAGATTTAAATGAGAAAGTAATTGATACCTCGATCTTAAACAAACATGACCATAAAATAACGGTTCACTTGTTTCGCCGGTTGGTCCGGAAGAATGCACAAACAGACGAAAATTAAAATTTGATTAGAGATGTCATGTGTCGTAGTCAATATTGTTTTAGGGTTTAGGACAAATGAACTTCGTTTTTGATGGAAAAATTTGAATAGCTGGTGCAATCGCTACCAAAACTAACTAATAATGAATCGTGCTTTTGATATTTGAGACGATAGTGTAATCAATTGTTTTTTTTTAATAAGTGGACTATACTAATATGCGTGAATTACGCCGCGTTATTAAAGTTTAGGTCAGTAAGGGTCCAATTTAAAATAGGTTAGTATTGAATAGTCATAGTTATGGACCAGTGGTAAATGATTATTTAGTAATACCATTACGTTACGTTACTATATGTATAGTACGCGTCACGAATCTTTAGCGCTAAACGAAACCTGCGCAGAAGTCAAAAATAAGGTATCGAGGTAGCGGCGCGGCGCGTGGGGCGCGTGATTGTCGTGTGCGCGAGCGTTGATTGGTTGTCCTAGTCGTGTTGTATTTCTCGCACTAATACGTCAATTACGAGCGCGATTCTACCGATGCGCAACTATTCTCGTCAATCGCTAAACATAAATGACGCGTACTATAACATACTACGTAGGTACTAAATGTATTAAGTCGCATACAAAAATGTCCGTGCTTGACTTTAAAAACACACTCAATATTAAAAATCATTAATTAAATATTAGTAAAGACGTGATGTCAAATTAACTTCAGGCAGTATAGATTGTTCCACAACTTATAACATATTGGTTGTACCAAAACCATCAGCGGGCGCCATATACTTTATGGGGTAATAAATTAACAGACTGACAGTTTTTATTGCCAACTTGCTTCGTGATTAACATCTGTACGCGTTTTCCGAATATAAACGAGCGATAATCCGATGCCACTCTCAGTTTTAACAATTGTATTATTTTTATGGAAGAAAAAATTCGTTAGACTATGGAAATTGAACCTGGACGAGGATGGAGTTAACATTACTCTGAGACGTGTATAATTTTTACCGTCATATTATTGTAATTTGTCGTTTATTGAGTTTTTATAAATTTGAAAGACTGGATGATGTAAGGAAAACAGTTTAAGGCATTTTAATTAGATGCCCGCTTGACGCAGTGGTAGCAGAACTGCTTTCAGCGCGAAGGATCGTGGGTTCGATTTCCATACAGGAAAAATAAATTTGTAATTTACATTTGTATTTTTTGGGGTCTGGGTGTTGCTATGCATTGTATGTATGTATTTACAAAAGAAAAGTAGGTATGTATATGTAATTGATTCCGTTATCTAGTTGCCATAACATAACACAAGCTTTGGCTTAGCTTGGTCCTGAAAATATTTATTTATTATTTTTTTCTTTAATAGTAATTACAATGGAGAAAGTAGTTCATTATTAAGCCTTAAATGTAACCTAATGGTAATATTCAATTAGAGTATATGACGCTCACATGCCTGTCTAATGAAATAACAGGCGATTTTTACATCCTACTTATATTGACTTACTTTTAATTCATAGTACTGTAAGTGCTTATCTTGTTTTTATTTCGAAACTTTATTATCGTATCAAAAGTCATAGTACATAATTTTATTTTTGAAAAATTAAGAATATTATATAAAAAACATTAGGTGTGCTTCGTAGTTTAAATTTGAGACGAATCTATTATAATTTACCAAACAGAATTTTAGAAACAGGACAGTAAATAATAAACAATGTTATAAAATAACGATCTACATTACTGTTTAAGTATAGCTTGTTGATATATTCGGGGATAATAGCGAGTAATGTATGCGTTACATCATAAAAAGTTTGAACCTTTATGGTGAATAGGAAATGAGCTAAATATACCAACACGTTGTAAAGTTTCAATATTTTGGTGTTGAAATTGCTACTCGAATTTTACTACCAATTATTTGTGTTGAAGGAAAATTTTATGGGTTTAGCTTATAAGTAGGTACTAACGTTATAGCTCCATCTACATTCTACCTACATATTAAAATACCTACATATTTTTAAATTGTAAGTGAAATTAATTACGAGTTCTAACGATTCAAAAACGTGTTGTATTCGGTCCAGCATTTTATACATAGGTACATAATATAAACAAAATTCAATAATTATGAGTGACAAAGACGAGTGTTTCGATTAAAGGCTTAAATTTAATAAAAGATGCAATGTTCTCCAATTTTTTCTTTATAAAAGATAAGGAGTAGGTTCGCGACACATTGTAATATTAAACAGTATTAAAAAATACTATAGGGTGTTTTGATTAATTATCTATTGTGGACACTACCAACGAACAAATGGACAATCAGTCAACAAACATATCCTACAACGGTGTCGTTTCTACTTTCATGTACGGGACCCAAAAAACGCATCAATCGTCGAAGCAAACGTCTAATCCATACTAATATTATAAATGTGAAAGTAACTCTGTCTGTCTGCCTTTCCAACACGCTAAAACTACTGAACCGATAAGAACGAAATTTGGTACACAGATGGTCTAAAGTTTATATGAAAGTCCACGCGGACGGAGTAGCGGGCAAAAGCTAGTAAAAAATATTGCCCTTAACGGCGTGTTTCAAACATTGTATTAATTACAATGAGTATCAATATCAAAATACAATTTATTCGTGAGAAACCACGCTACCTCGACGGTCGTGTCGGCTCGAGTTACCTGTCAAAATTCATTCAACGCGATACGAGACATTTGAAATCGTATTCTTTTTCAATTTAACGGTTTCGAGATTTGAATTAGATGAGCTTATTTTGATGGTACGTTTTTGTTACTAGAATGATCTATTCATAAAAACGACTTATATTATAATATGTGCTAAAATTTGTGCTAAAATATAATATATGTATAAAATTTTGTCGATTGGTGAAGATGTGAATATAATATATATTCATATAAACAGTTTTTATTAGAGACTAGCTGTTGCTCGCGACTTCGTCTCCGTTGATTTTATTTTTCCATTATTTCTTCGCTCCTATTAGTCGCAGCGTGATGTTATGTCTAAAGCTGTGTACCTGTTATCTAGGAAAGCCTTCCTCGATAAATTTTCTATTCAATAAAAAAAGAATTTTTCAATTCGAACCAGTAGTTCCTGAGATTAGCGCGTTCAATCAATCAAACAAACAAACAAACTCTTCAGCTTTATATATTAGTATAGATTTTAGGGATTAGTTATAGCCATGCATATTATACTACGAACAGTCGCGTAGGAAATTCAATTATAAATATTTAATTGTATGTAATGTATATTCCTAATTTTATAATTTATTCAATAGTAGCTACACCGCGGAGTTTTTTACTTTCCTATTGAAGCACTCTATCTATAAAAAAGCATGAAAATCAGTTGCGTAGTCTTACAAAATTTAACAAGATTTAACAATGATTTAAGCATACATAGGGACAGACAGAAGAAAGTAACGACTATAAAGGTAAATAAGATCATATATTTTTGAAATATAAATATTCTAAAGACTTACATGTTTTTATTGTATTTCTTAATAAATTATGACTTAGGAATGTCTGTGGTCAGCCCGTCAGTATCTCTCTCAGAGCGGTTACTTTGTTCTTAACAGATCAATTTCACGGATGTAACATGAACTCATCAGACGAAACGTTCGGATTTTTATACTAACACCACTTTTAATGGTGGTTCTACACTTTTCTCGAGAAACTAATTTAAATATTTTAAAAATTTCTTTCACTAGGAGAAAGTCACATTGTTGAATGTCATAGGCTATATAAAAAAAGATTGTTAACATTGATCCGCGGCACGGATCCGCTAGTTTTTTTATAAATTTGTGTGCATGTCGTGGACGCCTATAAGTGTGGCTGCATTCTATTCCTTTATATAAATATACATATTTTTATGGTACTTGTTGAACAAATGTACGCCATGTTGGCGTTCCTAAAATAAAAACAAATAAATAAATAAAGAGCATTTGCACATAGTATTAGTAGTAGGTACAGGAAACTTGAAAGATTTGGCTACTTTATGGATAAAAAGTCTGCAGGATCTTATTTTATAAACATATTAGGTTCAATATCTAAGACAGGTCCTTTAAAAAATAGACAATAATATTATTATTTTAGAAACTATATCTAATAATAATAATAATAATAGCCTTTTATTTTTCACATCATTAAATTTCCATTGCAAATGTGTATTAGTAGTGTTAGTTTACAAAGAATTTGATTTAGTTATAAGTTTAGTAAGTGTTAATTTGTAT
>DWAJ01004807.1:0-12353 GCA_018238005.1 Eurema mandarina | reverse complement strand
ATATTACGGCTCTAGTTGTTATTAGTCTATGGCTTGTATTAAATAATTGAGATACGTGCGAATAGATTACACCCTGTTAAACACATGTAATACTTTTAATCCCGGCCTTGGTACAAGATAAAAAAAAATCACTAGCAAACTATATTTACAAGGAAATGTTCCTTTCCGAATAAACGAATGCAGTGAGTGGGTAAATCAGTGTATGACGACCTATTAGTTTGTACCTTATAATTGTATGTTCTCAAGTAAGCGATAATTGTTATCTTTTTGAGAATAAAAATCTTCAAACCTAATTTTGGAACGCAATCATTTTTAGTTCTTTTTCCTGCCACAGGTGTCGCTCTCTCTCTAGCACTTAAAAATCTCACATTGTAATTTAATACACGTTTCTACGAAATAAATAACTAGGGAATTTCTTTTTTCTTTTATTGCTGCTATCCACGATAAAATCTTACAATAACCAATATTGTATTACTATTGTATGAATATACTTGCTAGGAAATCAAAAAAATCTATTCCTAGATATCATTTTGACATTCTGCTAAGGTATTACACTTCAAATAGTAGGTTGAAAGCCTCTGCAAACATTCCCAACACGTAACGTGCCAATCGATGAAGGGGTACCTGTTCGTATCCTGAAAACTGTTTTACTTATACATATACTATAAATATACTATACATATACTAAACTTATACTTATAATATACTTACTACCCGGTTTTACCCGCGTAGTTCCCGTATCCGCGGGAAAACTGGGATGTAAAGTATCCAATATGGTAATCCAGGGTATCACCAATCTACATAACAAATTTCAACTTAATTGGTCCAGCCGTTTTTGCGTGAAAGTATAACAAACATACATCCATGCAGACATTCTCAAAAACTCACATTTATAATATTACTAGCTGTGTGCCGCGGTTTTACCCGCGTAATTCCCGTTCCCGGGGCAATACCGGGATGTAAGCTATCCTATCTTTTAAGTTGGGTCAAACTGCACATGGTGTGCAAATTTTATTATAATCGGTTAAGTGGTTTAGGAGCCCATGGAGGACAAACATTGTGACACGAGATTTATGTATATTAAGATTAGTAGGACAGGATTTTGAATAAGAATTCAATCGTAGGCTAAAACTATCTATCTAATATTTTAAACATTAAAACTTGTAATTATGTGTGTAAGTATGTTTGTTAGTCTTGTACTTAACTATGCAACAGATTTGGATGGTATGTGACACACAGATAGATTTGATCTTGGATGAATACATAGAACCTTTTTTTCACTGAAAATTAAAAGCTCAAGGTGTAATATCGAATCTAGATGAGAACAAAATTTCAGCCAAATTCGTACAGTAGTTTTTGCTTGAAATAGCAGCAATCTTACATACACCCTCAGAATATTAGTAGGAATTAGGATTTCTATTCAAATTTGCAAATTTAAAGAACTTTTAGTAGGATCTGTTTTCCCTTATCTTATCTTACTTTATCAATAAGCTAGCTATTCAGTTAATTGTTACAAACATTATCAATTAAGATATTTAAAAACAAAAAGCAAAAACACAAACTTTCTCTTGCTTTAAATTCAACCTAGTTTATTCTTAGTATGTAGTCTATATGTATGTATGTGTGTATGTATGTATGTATGTATGTTTATATGTATATATGTATTGTCTGTATAATTATGTATTGAATATAATACTAATGTTGCATTTTCGCCACCGTTTTTAAATATATTGATATTGTACGATTTTCACTTGTTTGTCTGCCTGCCAGAAATCACATTGTAGTGATAAGGCCGCCAGTTACAATATTTCTAATAATCTTTAAGAGTGTTTAATTGTAATATATATATTGTAACAAAGAATAAATAAATAAAAGAGTAGAATCTGTTTTCCCTTAAAACACCAACTTTACCAACTCCGTGTATAAAAAGCTTCAGAATATATCGTTACCGAATCGAGCCCAACATATGGGGTAAATGCCACCCTCTAATCTCATATAATCACGCGAGAAATTGGTATTGGGGGAAAATAGAATTTGCTACGATGACATCAAATATGCAGATTGGATGCCGCATTACCCATAAGCGTTCGCTTCTAGAAATACATTGTATTACAATACTCCTTAATTATGAGCTAGATTATAATCTAACGGAAAATAATGCGTTATATTTTACTCCATATTTGTGTGTGATATTGAAACAGTTAAGTATAATATGACATATTTAAATTTAAAAGTTTTTTTTATTTAATGTAATTTGTATTGCAGTAAATTGTTTATTATTTTTCAACATCGATCGCACTTTAGATTGCAATTTTACAGTAAAATTATAATACGGTAAATGTTTTAAACAGCATGTAACATTCTTACGACAGTTTTTCATTTTGCGAGATATTTCAATCAAACAAAAAGATTTAACAGGACATACTTGTAGACATGATCAAACATAATAACCAAACTAGCTGACCCGTGCCTACTTCGTCAGGCATAATATTAATTATCCTTTTCGGTTTTAGCCTATGACACTCAGCAATAATGTGGCTTTCTATTGGTGAAAGAATTTTTAAAATCGATTCAGTAGATAGCGAGATTACCCTTACAATTTAACAAACACACAAACTTTACTTCTTTATAATATTAGTATAGATAAACAAGCTAAGAAACCTTTTTTAATGAATTATTTTTCTACAATAACTAGTATACGTAATACTATCTTATTATTTAAAAATAAGTGACATTTATTGACCTGAATTCGTGATGGAAATGATTCAGGTCGTCCTGTGTTCTAGATTATACTAAATATTGCCTAAGCTATAAAAGACCTATTAACTAAAGATGAACTCGTAAAAATACGAAACGCACCTGGCGCCTTCTTAAAACACAAGTTACTTTTGAACACGAACTTGTGGTAGTTAAAGAATGATACGAAAGGTTTTAGTAGGTAATTAATTTATGATACAAAGAATTTAGGTTTTATCAATGATATTATAGTTAATAGATATGTTATGCACCTACAAATCAACCAAGAGGAGTGTTCCACACAGCAGAGGCAGCACATGCATACAAGTCAAAACGAAAGAAAGAGATAAATGATAAAACCAACGTGAAAAAAAGAGATAGTTTTGTCATGATGTTGTTTCGCGTGAATGCACGGGATGTTTTTGCGTCTTTAAAATTTTCCCAAACCAAGAATTTAGGTTTTAGTAGTTAATTGCGATACGAAAAATGAAGGCTTTAGTAGTTAAGAAATATCTTTACATATTAAGAATTCCTCATTCCTCATCCTCATAGGGAGTCCGTTCTACCCCCTTAAAATTGGGCTCTGATATACATATTGTATCTATCTACAGCTCGCCTCACATATGTCTCTATGCTTGTAAGTAAAGCATTTTTAATACCAATTAATAAAACTTACATCCCAATCTTAATATATATAAATTACATGCCACGTTGTTTGTCCGCGATAGACTCATAAACTGCTGAACAGATTTTTAATTAAATTTGCACACCGTGTGCAGATTGATCTTAACCGGTTTTAAAAATTATTTCACCAATAGAAAGCCACATTATTACTGAGTGTATAGCATAGGCTATATAAAAAACCGAAAATTATAATTAGCATCATGCCCAACGAAGAGGGCACGGGTCAGCTAGTTAGTTATAAACTTAAAAATATCTCTGTGAAACCGGAATTACCTGGTGGTTTATTTCCAAGGGAGTATTTGTAACATTTCTGAATGAGCTTTATACATGAGCATTAAATATAATGCGGGCTACAAAGGTGTGTTCTGAAACGTTAATAATTTAAGTGTAGCGGTGTGGAAAACTAGTGAGTCTACAAAGTACGATGCAACTATTTGCTAATGTACTATTATATTTTGTATTGCTTTGTTATGTAGAAGCTTGTTTTGAAAACGTTTTGTTGGATTTTTTTTTTTATTCTATGAAGTGGTGAGACGAGCTGGACGCCCTCCTGATGGTAAGAGAAACGCCAGCCCATAACCAATGCAGTGGATTTAAAGGGTGGTTAGCGTGTGAATATCATATTAAATTTAATTTGAATTTGTAAGGGTTATTCAATGCTGAAATTGTGTCTATTGTGAATACTTATATTTTTACAAAAATCTTATGATTTCAGTCGAGAATATGAATGCAAATTTAGGAGACATGATTACATCTTCGATGCTTTTGTTAGACTTGGATTTAGTCTTTAAATAAAAAACAAATTATCAAAATCGGTATAGTCAGAATTACCACCTCCTTTTTACACGGTAAAAAATTAATTTGCTAGTTTTTAAACATGATTTTAAGTTTATTATTAAATATATATACCATCTGGTTTAACCTTAATCTGAAAGTAAGTGGAGCCTGAAAAATATATGCTGAGAAATAACGGCTCTCATAAATATTGAGAACAATAAAAAGCAGACGGCTCGCCCTGTTTAATATCTAAATTGAAAATAAAATTGGATGTAAAGGCTGATAAGGGAATAGCAATATTTAAGTCAAGTGCTCTTCTAAGATAATGTCATATTTTTACCATACGTATTTTTAATACTCCTTCTAACTATGTAGGTTAAATTATATATATCGTTTCAATCTTAAAACTTGATTGCTTTATATAATACTACTAGCCATGTCCCAGGTTTTAGCCCCATAAAAAATACACATTTTCCACTTACTCTACTTGATAAAAATCACGTGAATATTGGTTGTTTAGTTTTATAGATCTAAGCATACATATTGACAAACAGAAGAAAGCGACTTTGTTTTATAGTCTGTGATGGTTTATAGACTTTCCTTGAATTGAGTGAGTTAGGTAAAAAGTTGGCGAAAAGAAGAGACTGGAATTTTTATTGATTGATCGGGTAAACTACAGGACGTTAATTAAGTATTTAAATCCATTGATTTTAATGCTTTCTTACTTTCATATGTATTCCATTATAACGGATTTCGAGCCTATAAAAGGGAAATACCGGGACCCTTTAACGAGCATTTTGCTCAACATTTGTCAAACCCTTTTTTCTCCATAGCGAGTAAGGTTATCACGTGAAATTTAATAAAATTTTGGGTAGGACTGCTTTAGACATAAAATCAAACGTATTCCAGGCGATCAAATATTGGATAAATAGTCAGTGAATCCTAGCACATATGATCTGGATGTAACAACAGGCTATTAAAAAACAGTTTATGCTATCTTGGGAAATTAGAACTTAAAACGTAGTTCGAACTGATTGTAATATTTGTAACCAAAAGATGAAAATATAATAATGATTATTTTGATAGGCCATCGTAGAGTTTAAAGTATTGACCTACTTTCGCAAAAGTAATTACAAGTAGTACTTACTGTTTCTCTAAAATTAAAAAAAAAAATTTTAACACAAGTTCTCGTGAATGAATTTAAAAAAGTCTTACACTATTCTTTTACAGATCTTTCAAAGTACACTTTATCAAAAATATATCCAAAAAAAGAATATTCTAATCATTTTCCGATACATTTTCATACTATAGATAAATGTTGTAACAAAAAATTTTTCTTGGAAAGTTAATATACGATACGCAAAGCTACAAAATTCAGGTGAGACTTCAAAATATCTAACACACGTAAAACTAGTTTCATATATAAATATATTTCAAAGTAAATCCCATCGTATTTATATCGAGATTATTACCTACGTTTTGGAGGCGTGGCCTTTATTTTTGGATTGCTATCAATTTATTTGGTACGATTCCAAAATCAATCCAGTGCAATGGAAAGTTATAATAACATGCTCAATTTGTTTTTATAACAAAATAAATTTTGAATATAAAAAATCTTATTCAATAACTTCCTTAGTGGTGTAACATTCTGGAACATGTATCCATTCTTTTATGATGCTTCTTTGATCTTTAATAAGTATTCAGTTAAAGACTTTGTTTGTTTGAACGCGTTTACCTCAAGAACTATGGGTCGAAAATTTGATTTTTGTGTTGGACAGCGCTACTAGAAGTGAAAAAAAGGGGGGGGTAGAATTCATATCGAAGTAACCAGTTTAAAGAAACTCAATAAATATGTATGGAAAAACTATTCCTCTTTAAATGATCAAAAAATTTTGCAATATACCCTTTTACATAACACCCCACTCATTCTAATAACTTGCTACTTGCTTAAATTGCTAGTTTTGCCTCTTTTAAAAGATCTTAATTTTATTTTTTTTATCTGCTGTCAGCTGTGTGGTCTATAACGACTTGTACTTGCCAAATGTCATGGTTCTAGGTCAACGGGAATTACCCTATATACAGTATATATATAATTTCATTGGCAGTAGTGCCATATGCGTTTTTATTATAATAAACGATTTCATTAACTGTTTTAATTTCATCTTAGACTTTGAGAGTTTATTTTATATTCTACACGTTTTTGTAAATAAACCTAAATTAATTTCAACAAAATTTTTCCATAATTTTTACACTCGTAAAATGCGAAATATTTTCCTAGCGCTCTTGGGATTCAATTAAAAAGGGAAAACCTAACCTTTGAACCTAAATCTAATTAGTCTAAGGACCGAGGAGTCCGAAAAGTAATGAAATAATCGAATTACTGTCATAAAATACGTTATAACTCAGAAGAGAAAAAAATAAATGCTTAATTCCTATAAAAAGATTTCAAAACTGGTAGCATTTTTATTTTATTTAAATAACATTATTAAATTTAATAGAACTAGTGCAGTATTTTGTTAAAGAAGAAGTTATTTTAATGTAGAATATAATATGTAGCTAAATACTATAACTTCGTGCGTTGCTTTAATAAAGAGATTACAATTAGAACACGCAACATCCTTCGCTACATCACTATATCACTATATTACTATATCACTATATCCCTATCACTATCACCCAGACAGTTAGTGCAAAAATAAACCTTTATTTCCACAGCATCCGAAATAAAAAGTAATCTATGAAAATCAATCCTTCTGTTGGCAGTATTGCAAATCACCGCTATTCAACGTTTTAAAGATTGATATGAGCACTTTAAAAATCAGTTTTACTGTAACCAAATCACTTTTGCGATTGCATTTGGAAATTACTTTGAAATTGGAAGATTTTTATTTGTTTAAGGTAATCTAACAAGACAGAAAAAAAGACGGTAACGTTTATTACGTAGTTTGTTACAACTATCCTAGTTTTTCAATTATAGTATTTATTCCGCATTATGCGAAATAATGCTTAACATTGAATATTTTAAATATATATTTCTCTATTCATACATCGAGAACTCTCATAAGTACTAAGTATAATTTAACGATAATTTATAGTTTTTTAATGGCACATAGATTTGACTTAAAAATATCTTATAATTAATTATATTTTTAGATATAAAGAACACAATTTCAACCATTTAAATACAATTTAAAATGATTTATTGCATTCAAGTCAGCTGTCATTCAATAACGTTCCTTTTTCAAAAAGATTCTCTCACAAAATGGCGCGTGTACATATTGGCTGTCAATCATACGTAAAACGGAAAATTTAACGTAAAATATGTATGAATTTTAATTGATATTTTCCTGTAACTGAAAAGACTTTATCGTGAACATTAATTATTAATTTTCTTACTCGCCTATTAACTTTACGTAATTGACAATTATTAATTATACCTTTTATAACAATATAGCCTTGGATATATTGTTTTGTTTCAAAGATCGTTGCCTGATTTATAAATGAATTTTGTCGATTTTAAACAAGACATCGAAGTGGAACATAATAAGAGTTACATACAATAAACAATAGTAAACATATACGAGATAATATAATTATTAATAGCATTATAAACAATTGACGATATGCACATAATTGTTTAATTTTTTTTTATTACTGGTGCACACCTTTTTGCAACAGGACTTAAGTAAGAATTCTGACAAACCTAGTTTTGAAAAAATCGAAATCGATTTTAACGGTTCTCGTTTATTCGGCATTCGAAAAGCAAGTCTCGTTTGACCTACTTTTGTGCGTTTACTAAGTTCATTGAGGTTATAAGACGCACGTGTTCCGAACCCCTTTTGAACGCGATTCTGAACTTATTCCTCGTTTTGGTATTACTGGCCAGTGACACTTATTACTTATATGACGAAAGACGGACAGAAAATTATAAAATATATTTTTTTTGTAACTAGCTGTCCAAGACAGTTGGCTAATTGTAAAAGACTCCTTTACTCGTAGACAATCAAGACGCTTTATGAATTTAATATTAATAAAAGAATAATAATTAAGGGAGAATTAGTTATTATATAACAAGAGGATATTGTATAGAAATATAGGAGCACGAAACAAATATATCTCTGCGAGCATATTGACGTGGGGTTTATTACATTAAATTTGCAATTAAAATAAAATAAAATAATTTACGGTAACAGTTAAAGATTATAAATATACTACCCTCAACTGTAATCATTAAAATTAATTTAAAATCGGAAATTGGAAGTATTATTTGACAATCAAAGCGTTTGACATTGTTGGTGAATTAGGCGCGAAAATGTTGAAAGCTGTCAATCACACGAAATGCGCGGGAAATAGGAATTGTGTTACAGATAAAATATGATTTTACGATTACGGTAAATGAACGCCGATTTCCTGTGAGTGTTATGGGCGTTGACAGAAGGGTAATGGAGTCAATTTCTTTTTCCGCCATTTTGTTACTGACCCGATCTATTTACTCAAAGTATCAATACGGCTATGCCAATTTATATTGAGATTTTGTTTTTGTAACTAAAAAATGCTTTGTCTAGTGCTTTTTTTTGAAATTCTGTGAATATTTGAAGCGTGTATTAATTGATGTTGTTATAATCCACACGATACATGGAACGAGAATATTTCCGTAATTATTTGTCTACATGACCTTGAACTTTTTTTAACTCAACAAGAAGCTATCCGCAAACAAAGCATACATAACTACAGTTTAATCGAGAAACCTCTATTATGAAGTCTTTTAAAAACTTAAATTTGGGGATTGTCGAGATAAATAACAAGCATTTATTACGTCTTAATTATTAATTTATAAAGCTTATAAATTTAATTAACGTTATAAAGAATGATATAAACGTATAATAGAACTATTTACGGGCAATTCTTTGTTCATTCAATCTCATTCAAAAGTCTTCCATTCTTTAGAATACTCACTCTTTATTTACAGTTCAAAGACGGCTTACCTATTTAACAAAGATTTATTTACATTTATTTTTGTAGGGTTTCGTACCCAAACGTTAAAGAATGGAAAAGTTACTGAGACTACGCTGTCCGTTCGTTCGTCTGTCACTAAGTATATCTTATAAATTAATTATTAGACAGATAGATATTTCGGTGATGTTTCGATGTTGTCGTATAACAAAAAAAAAATAAATAAAATATATTAAAGGGGGCTCTTAATTCTGATCTTTGAACTCCGATATTGATATAAATAGCAACATTTAGCCGCTTGATAGCCCTCTAAACTGACTTATAACTTTCTGTCAGCTCAATAATTTATTTCAATTTTATTCTCATTGTGTTAACATGTTATACGACATGTCATGTTTTAAAAGCTTAGTTGAGGCACCAGTCTCCTACAATATTTTACTAAAATGGTGAACACTATAGTGTGGTAAGAAAATAAATAAATATATTTTTATTAAATATTCAAAAATTTAATAATAGTTTATTCACATGTTAAACATAATAATAATAATGGTACGGAACCCTTCGTGCGGGATTCTGACTCGCACTGCGACGGGGTTTTTATGACAGCAAGGCAATTAGATAGAAAATCAGTGATTCATCTAGAATAGTTTTATTTAGAAGATTTATAGAAATCTTTCTATAATTCTGGTTACTTGCCTCATTAACAGTCTGTTTTTTGAACTGTTCTTTCAATAAAAAATTCCATTTGAGAGGTTTGCTAATTTTTATTTTGGAAGGTCGTTCTTATTACCTTATTTTTGCCCAAAGTCAAAGTGTAAAGTATCTTTATTCAATTAGGCTACATAAAGTAACACTTTGGAATCGTCATGGTATTACAAAACATTTACCACCATGGCTGGTGCCTAAACAAAGCTACAACATCAGAAAAATATTTGGTCTCTGACTAAGATATCCTACTTTCTACTAACATTATAACTGTGAAAGTTTGTGACAATGTATACAGAATGGATGTATGTTTGTTATTCTATCACGCAAAAACGGCTAGATAGATGATACCCTGGGTTAACATATCGGATAGTTTATATCCCCATATATATATTTTGTCCCGGGAATGGAAACTACGGGTAAACTTGGTACAAAGCTAGTGAGAAATAATGTACGTTATGTATTAAGAAAAATGTCACGAGGTAGAGGGATGTTCTAACAATACTTTTACACTTGATTACAATGGGTAATAGACTCGTAAACGTTTTATAGTTCCATCAGACGTTCATCACATATTGTCACGATACGATGCTTGCACAACATAAGAGGAAAAGTAATCTATGTTTATGTACTGAATGTAGTAGAGTGTGAAGCTTATTTTTATATTTTTTTGATATAATAGCCCCTTTTTTATCTGTGGGATTAGTCCTCTTAGGGATAAAGATCTTCTAGGGAGAGGGAGGCGGCCGACTAACGTTGACTGACGTACCGAGCTATCTTTGGAAAAAGAACTCAATGTATACAAATATAACACTTAAAATCATCCAATCAGATCTTGTTTTTCTGTAAAAAATAGTCAGTTTTAAAATAATTTGTTTCAATCGTGTACCTATCCTTTCTAATATTATAAATGTGAAAAAAAAGATGCGTTACGCTTTCACGTAAAATCTACTGTTCCTATCATCATGAAATTTTGTACACATATTCTTATGCTAGCTGTGCCCGCGACTTCGCCCTCGTAGAAAAGTGACTTTGGGCAGCATTTTTGAAAATGCCTAACCCGCGCCAACAAACGTTCAGCAAGTTCAACGTGATTCTTTAAATTTCCATAACTTTTTTATTTATCACCCGATTAACATGCATTAAAGACTAAATGTAAAGTGAAGCTTACTCCAATATATCATTGAAAACCCCATCTAGATAGGATAAGCCGTTTCTGAGATTAGCGTGCACAAACAAACCGACAAACAGACAAAAATTTCAAAAATAATTGTTTTGGGTTCTATTGCGTTAATAAAGGTCTCCTATAATATTTTTTCTCATATTTCTTCCATGTACAGACAGCGACTCGTTACGTTTTTATTATATGCATAGATATACCTCCGTATCAGAATAAACATAGGCGACTTATATATATTAAATTTCAAATATATTTTAAAGCAATAGCTTGGATAAAAGCTAGTTCAATATAGTTCACACCCCAGAAAGCCTGTAACGAAATTACGTTCGCTACAAACGGTAGTTAATATCGTTAACACGTAGTTAGCGACTGCATGTACAGGAATCATTTATAACGTTAATACATTATATTTTGATATTGTATATTGATATTATAGTTAATAGATATGTTATACACCAACAAATCAACCGAAAAAGTGTTCCATACAGCAGCGGCAGAGCACCATACAGCACAAGGCAAAACGGTAGAAAAGAGATAAATGATAAAACCAATTGGAAAAAAGAAATAGTTTTGTCAGTTGCGCGTGAAATCACATAAAGGTAAGACGTCCTAATTAGGATGTTTTTGCGTCTTCAAATTTTTGCTATAACATATCTATTTAATATAATATCATTAATATTGGAGGAAATTATTACATTACATTTGATTTTAACCGACCGATTGGTGCAGTGTTAAGTAACCTACCTTGTCCTACAAGGTTTAAAATAACAATATCTGTTTAGGGTCTGTGTGTTTGTATATGTGTAATTTGAGAAGAAAAGTATCTTATAGTAATTTATCAGCCATTTAGTTACCTTAATTAGGCTCTGTTTAGCGTAGGCGAACTAGAAAGCGCTTTGTAAGAGGCATCCAAAAGTGTTTATTTATATTTTAGGTTAGCTTACAAAATTACTAGGTATATTGTAATCGGTCTTATTTTTTGATAACCCATTGAACTAATCTCTACTTATATTATAAATGCGAAAGTAACTCTGTCTGTCTGTCTGTTACGCTTTCACGCCAAAACAACTGAACCGATTGCACTGAAATTTGGTACATAGCCTGGTATAGAGCCTGAGATAAGACATAGGCTACTTTTTAACTGAAAAAAAAAGGTTAAAAGGCGGGGAAGGGGTTCAGTCAAAGTTTATATGAAAGTCCACGCGGACAGTGTCGCGGGCAACAGCTAGTATATAATAAAAAATCATTGTGTAACGTATATGTAACATGGATACTAATGTTAAATTAAAATCTTTTTAATAAAAAGAGTATTTTAACA
>DWAJ01004806.1:0-12354 GCA_018238005.1 Eurema mandarina | reverse complement strand
ACGAAAAATCATGAAAATATTACAGTAAGTTTTATTGAAGCTTAATGTCATATCTTCACCTACTTTACAAAATTAAATTAGTCAGTATATCTAAATTATTGTTTAAAATTATATAAGCCAGTATACCTAAGTAATTTAATACTTTTAGGTAATTTGAAATAAATTATTGTTTTTGAGACGTAAGGGGCTGATTGTTTAAACAAAATAGTTTGTTTTTTTATAATTAGGTAATTAAAGAGGGCTCCGAGTAACTAATCTATCTTGTATCTTACGGAAAATTATAATAATAATAAAATTTATCGATAAAGTCTACCTACCATAAAACGTCATGAGTGCTGCGCCGATGTCGATAAAACAGGTGATATCGATTCGCGACTAATCGATTTAAATTTAATTATTGAGTTAATACGATTCTGTTTGATGACATTTTTATTGTTCCCCCATGTTTTACACTTGAGAATCTTCCAGATTAATTATAAATAGATTAATCTGTTACTTAGGGGTTTGTCTGTGTTTCATTTTGCGGGAAAATACTGGGTATAGGTATACATACAATAATCACGTCAAGTGAAGCCATTTAAAAGTAGACAATTTTGTCTATATAGATTTAAGGATAAGAGATTAGCGGGAAAGTAGGTCACCGTAGGGCTAGTTTGCGTTGAGCATAACCTAATCTTCTCTCTGCAGATTGAAGGAATAACAAAATCAGTCAGATATTAAATACGTGACATTACTAGTGACTATTTAATTCGATATCCAGTGTAACGAAAAATCACCCGATTTTTCATCTTCCTTGTCGTCGTAACTCTTTACAAAGCGGTGGTTATCATTATAAAGATGTTATTGGCTAGGTTAAAGCTTGCCAATCATCACGTATGGGCGTCTTCCTCATATAGAATATTGTGGTACTACCCTTTTAATACTTAAATATACCAAAGGTTATCTATGTAATTATCAGGCCTAGGCTAAAATTAAATAAGAATTGATATCATACAGATACATACTCTATAGACAAGAAAATTAAACCAAAAATAACATGGAAGATAAATTGAAAATCGATAATACAATAGTTTGTAACTTAGACCACAAACGCACTGATGACTTTCTGATACAGTGGTTCCAACGGAAATATCTGTTGACACCGTGACAACACGACACCGGAACAGTTTTAAAGTGTATTTCAAACTTCAGCGTTTTTCGAATAATCTGAATGACCATAGAAATTAGCTTGTCTTTGATTTTTTGTTGGTTTGTAGATGGCCATTATAAGAAGTTAGAAATTATCTAAAAATATAACGATTATTATAAGCTTATTGTAAATTTAACAACAACAGAAGAATACAGCTTGGAATATAATCAAAAACGGTTGTTACAAGAACAAATTAACACAATATTTTTGGATGTGGGTCCAACCGTGTACTCCGGAAATTCTTATGCTCGAATGAGTATAAAACTAATTTTAGCAGCCCTTAAAATGTATGAATCAATTTTTACTTATAACACAAACAAACAAAAATACATTTTCTCTCTCTATACTACAACACTTTTCTTATAAGTCCCTCCTATCTATCTACTTACTACCACTTATTGTAACAACTATAGAAATTCGCATGACTAATCAATACAAAAAAATCCAAATTTTCTATTAGTAACCAAAACAGTTTTTTCCCAAATTTCTTTTAAAGTAGCCCTAGGAAGCTAAGTTTCGCAACCTTTTGCTTGCCCTCATAAAAACACCCTTAGCTTAGATAAACCAATGTATGTAGTATTAGTATCGTAGTAAACTAGAATTCATGTAATCACGTTTTGGGATTGCGATGCCTCCGTATCTCGCTCACACAAATGCGAAAGTCCTGTCGTTGCAAACTTTTTACAGTAATGTTACGTATGACTTTGAGGAATAGGTTTCTTGGAGTTTTTTTGTGACCTTGAAACTTTTCCTGATAATAGAATACTATTGGAGCTCATAATTTTGTTTCGTTTTTGAATCGGAAAATTATTCATATAATTAAAACTTAGAAATTTAAAAGTGCTAATTACGTTAGTTAACATTTAAAAAGATACATTTAGTTATTTAAATGTTAATAAGATAGAAACTTACTCTCGAAGAATCTAAACTAGACCTGGCGGTCTTGGTAATTTTATATAAGACGTTTTCATGGTGATTTTTATCAAAAGTTTAGTCGCTGATTAATTATAATAAAGAAGATTAGTTAGGTAAGTGGAAAGGTCATACTGAGCTCATACTCTTTATTTTTGCCATAGCTGTGACTATAATTATCTTTACTGAACTATAACGGAAAATTTTCTTCCTTACCAACGCCAGGTTTTCAAGTTTCTTCTAGTAATATAAAAACATTAACAAACATGTTTGGACATGTTTGTAGCAAACACTCGTTAGGCTTCGTATTAAGCCGTCACGTTTCACATATGTGCCGATTTAGATGCGCGGCGCTAAAATCGCACTGAGGCAGCTAATATGGTTGGTGTAGTGGTTTTCCATGGAAGAGCTTAAACAGTGTGTTAACCAATGATATTATATTTAATAGATATATTACATGGAAATCAACAAAAAAAGGGTTCTGCACAGCAGCGTCAGCAAACATACAGAGTTTTCTTTTATTTGACACAACAAGTAAAAACAATAGAAAAGAGATAAATGATAAAAACAACAACAAAAAATAGATAGTCAGAAGCACGTGAATGCAAATAAACATACGACTGGCCACCGATCACCTTAATGTGTAGTCCTAATTAGGATCATTTTGTGTCTACAAAATTTTGCGCTCAAAAGATAATATCTATTAAATATAATATCAATGATGTTATATTGCAACGCACTAAAGGTTGCTTAATAGTGAAGAATAGAAATCGGATAAAAGACTAATATAAATACTACACAAGTTCTACATTTCGCACTATTCCTCGAAGAACGACGTAAGTGATTTTCACCAACTTTTCAGGAGCTCGAAAAAACTGTCCTATATTTTAATTTGAAGTCGTATTCATGTCAGTCGTAATCGCCTTATTCATGTAATAAAACATTTTTGACGCAAGTGTACTTACGTCCTTCTTACAGAAGTAGTGCGATTTATAATCTAAAATCTCAATAGCCATTTTATTTCTCATAAAATTGTCATTAAAAGTAACCTAATTTGACTGAATTTTGGACTCAATAAAATCCAATAGAAATGTTAACATTTATCACGGCGTTATCTTAATGATGGAAAGGAAAGCGGAATGAATCGTTTGTATTAATTATTCACGGCATTTCGACTTTGACGCTAAAATAGACCATTAATGGTTGAGATAAAAGTCAAAATTGCTTGACTTGTTGTGATCAATTGTAGGCTCCATTGAAAAACGAATTTGTCTTCGACTGTTGAATGGTCATTTATTAACTCCTGATTATTAATTTTTGATTTTAATCTCAATGCCTTTTGAAATCTTTGAATTTCATTTACTGTTTATTTTTTAATATTGTATGAAAAAAACTGCAAAGGTGACAGTCGGAATCAAATCTACCATCGTGAGTGTAGAAAAAAAATCACGTTTGTTGGATGGGAACCGCCTTTAATATTTATTAAATTAACTTTTCTTTGTGTTTGATATCAGAAATACGTAATGCGTAATCTTACTATGACGGTTCTTGAGATACAGCTAGACAAACGGACGGAGAGCGAAGTCTTAGTAATACGGTTCTGTTGTTGACCTTTGAGTGTGGAAACAGAAGGTTATTTCTGAACCAAACCAAACTTTTTTATAACATAGGCCACATGATGGAAAAGTGGTCATTGCCGTCCATTAACACTCGTGGAGGTTGACAGCTCTGGAGTTATCGGCCTGTCTTTTTGGTTCGTAACTATTATACGTTTCCTCACTATGTTTATGATCTGAATATCCTTAAAACCCCAATAGTTCCATGTCGATAAGTTTATATATATAGATTCAAGAAAAAATATTATAAGCGCGATTCAGGAATCGACGCATTAGTTGAGGTAGTTACATCGTTGCTGGTTATTTATCTATCACTAACGACCGTCTCGCCAGGCCTGTGTTCACTGTTGTTAATAGTCGTTTACGTTACACTTATATTTATGACCGCCATCAATTTAAACTAATACATTTTTAGTGCTGTGTCTTTTAAAATTTATTTGAAAATGACATGTTCTTGAAATTTTAAATTTTTATTTTTTATGAGTTCCTGTAACAGAAAATTTCTGTCTGCTAAAACAATGCAACCATAAGGTTTCAATGACTTCTTATCATTTAAAATAAAGTTCAATAATCAAATTATTACTAAATGCGTCTAAGTCAATTGTACTTTATTTCTTCTTTCTTAAAATTGTTATAACATTTATCAGACAGTCATTGGTTTCTCTAAAACCAGTACAACAGCTTCCGCCAGCTATTTGCTTATTCACGAAGTAATATTCAAAGACACCTTGCTTTTCGTTATTTACTGAAGTCTTTTGTTTGAGGGTTGTGCCTGTTTCGAATATTTGGTATCACTATCCGCAACGGTTTAAAGCGGCTTAAAAGCTAAAATTAGGATTTTTGAATCGTCATACTAGTATTTGAATGAATAAGGTATTAAAGTAAAATTATCTCATTCATTCAAATAGTATGACGATTGAGAATGATCTGTCCTAATAAAGTTCTTGAAAAGAATATATTTGAAAAATAATTAGGGACCTGCCTGAATATCAGCGTCGTGGCTTATGCTGTGAAATTCAAACAAGTAATAAATACAGTCGCAGACGGATTGTTCAATCCGCTGTATTACATTACGGCTAGCCATTTTGAAAAACAGGGCCGTTTTGTAATCGCCTTAATGCATTCGTCACCATATGTTAGTTTTTTAATATATTAGGTTAGGTTAGATTAGTTATTTATCATTATAAAAAAACTTATTTACTCATCTTTGATAAAAATGATGCTGAGTATTCAATTTTTTTTTAAATGATACAAAAATAATAAGAATTTATAATGATTTAAAAACTACGCAAGACAATACGGCTAAGCGTTAAACCGCCGCATTAAAAAACGGCCCTGTTTTTAAAAACGGCTAGCGGTAATGTAATACAGCGGAAATCCGCCTGCGACATATCTATCTTTCAATATATTTCTCAAGATAGAGAGACACATAAGATGCCATACTTGTGAAATTCTAACCTCATTGTAGTATTAACGTTATTCAAAACGCTACCAAATCTCGTCAGTCATCCGTAACGTGTATCCGTATGTATTCAATCTCTAAAGAGCTAACGTTGTCGGGAAGCAACACCTCGTAATCTGAAATGGGATCCAGCGAATTAGCATTTTAAATGGAGACTGGCCGGCAGCGCTTCAAGCTGTTTGAAGCTGATTCATCAAATTCCCTTCGCTGTTCGTCTATTTGTCGTAAAGCTGATTCCGCTGGATTTGACGCAATTGTTTAGTTTCATCGTTCTGTTTCATTCGATATTGTAATGTTTATGTAGAAACGTTGACCTTTTTCAAAGACTTTCTTTACATTGAATATGAAAACACCACCATAGATATTAATTCGAAAATCTAATTAAAAATCAGTTGTGGTTCTTTAAGCATTTCTTAGCCTAAAAATGTGTCATGATAGATGATCATGGTACAAGAGGTACATATTATTTTGCATTTGACATAATATATTTTTAACAATAAATATAATCATCATACTAAAAAGTCAACCATAGACTTACTGGTATATATAAAAAACGCATTGAACAACTGGTGTTTGAATAAATCCAAAATCAATAAACTGTTTGTTTTAAATGTTTACAACGATCATTAAAAAATAATTAATCAACATCTCAACGTTGGTTTGGGAAGTGTCGGGCGCAGGGCTCCATCAATCGTTGGACAACGGATAGTTTTAGATATTGAATTATAAATTATAATCAACTAAGTCCTCCAATTTTATCCGCGTATGCAGCCAAATAAAGTCGATTTTAATTAAGAAATTAATCATCTATATAAGATGATTTAAGTTTTTTTTTGTGCCAGCAATTAGGTTTGTAGACAAAAAAGAGTACCTATATATTTTTACAAATCTATCTAATATAAAAATCGTTATCTTAAAAATTACACAACTGACCTTGTTGTTAAAGATTTAAGCATAGGGACAGTCAGAAGAAATCGACTTTGTTTTACTATACAGTACAGGTCGCGTCACGGATGTTTAGCGCTGGACGAGAATAGCTGCGCTTCGGTAGAATCGCGCTCGTCATTGAAGTATTGATGCGAGAAAGACAACACGACTGGGACAACCAATCAACGCTCGCGCACCCGACGATCACGCGCCCCGCGCGCCGCGCCGTCCCCTCGATACCTTATTTTTGACTCTGCGCAGGTTTCGTTCAGCGCTAATAATAATATAATAATAGTATTCTTTAATAGGCAACAAGAAACCCATAAGAGTAGTACATAGTAAAAGTTGTAATATAACATTCAGTCACACTCGAAAATTTTATATAAACGTATATACAGATCCAGGGTCTGCTTGCCAGTTTCTCAATTTAGTAATAATATATGATTAAAAAAAGAAATTAAGCTGATTTATTATCTATACTTATACTTACTAATATATAAAGCTGAAGAGTTTGTTTGTTTGTTTGTTTGTTTGTTTGAACGCGCTAATCTCAGGATCTACTGGTTCGAATTGAAATTTTTATTTTTTTTAGGAAATTGACCATTTATCGAGGAAGGCTTTAGGCTACATAAAATCACGCTGCGACTAATAGGAGCGAAGATATAATGGAAAATACGGGGGCAATTATTCATCTTTGAGGGCTTCCTTTGCGTGCGCTGCGAAAACGGTTCAAGATACAAAAATTATATGTATGAAAGAATTATTCCTCTTTAAATTATCTAAAAAAAAGTCCGCGACAGTATATGTCTATCTTCTAAGATTGACTCGCTATAACATAATAATAGAAATAGATCCGACGGGGACGAAGTCGCGAGCAACAGCTAGTTAATTATGTTAGGCTAGAGTGTTTATTGTATTTGTGTTTATTATTAAATGAAAATTATTATTATTATTATAAACTATTTTGCTAACGTTACAGTTCTAAAGCGTTCGTCCTCGTCATCAATCATCGACATCGATCTGTTTCTGTCGAATTATCTTGTCGGTCGGACAAACTTACAGAACTACACAGTGGATTATTACATCTATTGGTTTAACGTGTACAGTCAACTACAACAGTATATGCAGTATATATTTATTTTATAATGAGCACAACCACAGAATACAATTACGAAATATATCCATACAATTACGAGATTATACATCATAGCACCGCATCTGATATATATATATATATATATATATATATATATACAATTTTGGAGTGCATAGCATTGTCCAGTAACAGTTAGAAAAATGTATATATACCTAAATATATAAAAGAAAATAACATATTGTCATTATTTAAACTTGTTAGTTCGATATTGTATTGATAGTAACTTTTTCTTATCGCCTACTACCGGTTGCCTGGAAGATATCGCTTCGTAGCGATAAAGCCGCCAATTGGCTATTCTATTCCTTGTATGTGTACTTCTTTGTTTCTGTCAATAAAGTGTTTTTTATTTATTTTATTTTTAGTAAGATTTTCTAGCGTTTACGTGGTACCCACTTCAAAATTATAAATTACTAGCTGACCCGTTCCCACTTCGTTAGGCATAATGTTAACAATCCTTTTTTTATAAAGCCTATGACACGCAATAATGTGGCTTTCTATCGGTGAAAGAATTTTTAAAATAGATTCAGTAGATCGCGAGATTATTACTTACAATTTAACAAACACACAAACTTTACTTCTTTATAATATTATTATCAATTATATTTATATAATACTAGTTATGTCACCTGCGTAAAAACGGTTCAGGTTATGGTTCTGTATTTTATATTATACTAGATGTGTCCCGCGGTTTTACCCGCGTAATTCGCGTTCCCGGGGCAATACCGGGATGTAAGCTATCCTATCTTTTAAATTGGATTATACTGCACATGGTGTGCAAATTTTATTATAATCGGTTAAGTGATTTAGGAGTCTATTGAGAACAAACATTGTGACACGAGATTTAAATATATTAAGATTTAATATTGTATATTTCTCTTCACTGTAATACATTAATTTAAAGATGTCAGTTGGTATAATTTAATATTATTTCGTTACATGTTCGAAATTCGAATCGGTAGTGTTCAAATTTCAAACTGAAATGATTCATTGGACGTTGAAAATACATCGCAGTAGAATTTCCGTTGGAAATTAAGGCTTAGTATTTGATACATCGATAGTTTCTAGATTCTAGATAATAATGATTTAACAAATTTTCGTTACAAATATATTATTATGTACAAGTTTTTTTTGTAAGTATATTTGTGTAAGTATCAAAAGCACGTTCTTATATTTGATGACACGCACACAAACCCACCGATAATGTTGCTTCTTTAAAAAAATTACCCTATAAATGTGGAAAAATTAAAATCTACCTAAAGCGTACTAATTTTGATGAGATACATTGTAGCGACGATCTATGTAAGTAGACAAAATTGTCTACTTTGAAATGGCTTCACATCTTATTGCAGTTCTAGATACTATAATTCTATGTTACTAACCACATAAAAGAATCGAGCATCAATGACACATAATATTCATGAAGTCGTTTCAAAATGTTCCCGCTGATCGCGCGTTGCATTCACATTTGCATATTTTGAAGAATTCGCACAAAAAGAGTCGGTCGCTTTTTTTTTCATTGACGGAGCTCGGCTTTATTTGGAATTTAATCTGTCAAAGCTATGAAAAGGTTTGCGCTACGGCGGCTCTGAATAGAATTGAATAACTGAACTTATTTCTGGATTCATTATCGTATAATATAGGTACGTATGGAATCAGTCGAGTGTCGGTTTGTTCGCGTCCTGGTTTTCCACGTTCACGTAATTCAAATAATATATATTTATTCTGTGCTTTTTGAAATTTGCTTCAATGTAATATAGTCTCGCGGTATCTTCCGCGTATAACAGTTTACGTTTTTTACTACAGTTACATTGGTGTTATGTTTCATAGTTATACATGTTATGTTCAAAGATTGGAAAAATAACGTTTTTTTAAAGTCAAAGTCAAAAGTATCTTTATTCAATTAGGCTACATAAAGTAACACTTTTGAATCGTCATAGTATTACAAAACATTTACCACCGGTTCGGAAGACAGTTTCTACAGAGAAGAACCGGCAAGGAACTCTGTTAGCGAGTTGCTGTTTTTAAAATAAGAACATACAATAATCCATACTAATATTATAAATGCGTAAGTAACTCTGTCTGTCTGTCTGTCTGTCTGTCTGTTACGCTTTCACGCCAAAACTACTGAACCGATTGTAATGAAATTTGGTACACAGATGGTCTAGAGCCTAAGATAAAACATAGGCTACTTTTTAACTAAAAAACGGTTATAAGGGGGAGAAAGGGGAAGTTAAAGTTTATATGAAAGTCCACGCGGACGGAGTCGCGGGCAACAGCTAGTTGTAAATATAAACAACGACTATTGTAATATTTATACATGATAAACGAGCGTCAAGAAATATCATTCCAAGGGTTAAGAAATAATTGGAGATATATTTTTGTAATAGTATTTTAAGCTTTGTTCCAAATATTTTGTCTTCAAAATACTTTGCATATTATTATATAGATAGGTACATATGTAATTAGATGTAACATAATTTATACGTGTCTCACCGGATAACGTGTAACGTGTGAAATAGTGATACAATTTGGGGAGCGTGACACGGCGTGATACGGCGTGACACGGCGTGACAAATTATATCGACTCGAACACAATAAACACTTGGAATTATCTCCTGAGTTTGCAAATTCAAGATGTATTGAATTTCCATTCGATACGCATTTATTTTATTAATTTGTAATTTTAATTAATGTCAATTTTATATGACAACATTATTTCAATAATGTTATTAAGTTCATTTAATATTATGATACTAGACGACCCGTGCCCACTTCGTTAGGCATAATGTTAGCAATCCTTTTTTATATAGCCTACTAGCTGTTGCCCGCGACTTCGTCCGCGTGGACTTTCATATAAACTTTGAACCCTCCCTTCCCCCCTTATTAACCTTTTTTCAGTTAAAAATCTCCATCTTTTCAACTAACTGTATGCCAAAAATCAGGTCGATTGATTGCCTATCTACGGCATGAAGGAAGGACAAACAATCAAACACTCTCACATTTATAATATTATATGTAGTATAGTAAATAGTATGGATTGTTGAATGTCTTATATTACAATATTTTAAGGAGCTTTGAATATTAGTTTTTAATTATTATTTTATAATTTTCGTCTATGGCGGCCTTATCCCTACAAAGTGATTTCTTCTAGGCAACCACTGGAAAGAAAAACTTGTAACGGAATTTAAACCCGAATTGTGTTAAGATATGAATTACATTCAAATGGAAGGTTCACTGTAGACACTGCTTTCCGAACTGATGGTACATTTTTTATTTATCATAAAATATGTTCTATATTTTTGCATTATCTGAACTACAGTTGAATGACACATTTAAATGATTGATATAAAAGTTGTATTTATAAACGCAGAGTACAGTTCAAATGGTTTCGTATCTATTAAGACCATTCACCCGTATTTTTCCACCGTTTAACGCTTATTACTTCTCAATTTGACTGTACCATTTCGCTTCCACTTACCGTAATGGAGCATCGATATATAATTCACTCAGCACTCAATGAATCATCTCTCTATTGTTTCAGATAAATATATATCGGGAATCGGAAAGCCGAAAACATCTACAAAGAGGAATCTTTTCTGAAAGCCGAGCTTAGGGCCTCATGAATATGACATTAGCCAGTGACCCACTATGTTGATTTATTCGCCGGCGATCCATCAAGTCTGATAAACGGACCGACGGACAAACTATACGAGTTATATTGTGTTCACGTAAATGAGGTTTTTCTAACAATGGCGTCAAGGAACTGTGGGGAAGTCTTATGAGGGGCCTCTTACGTGATCAGCTTCGGTTAATTCGTTTAGGATTAGTAATTCTACCCAGTATCTGGAATAAATTCATCTAGACATTCAAAAACTAAACATAAATTTGAGAAGAATAAAAAATCTTAAGGTTAAAGAAATAGCAAGGAAGTAACATTAAAGACTAGTCTAAAAACAAATGAAATGCCAAAATGCGTCGTCGTCCCCTCCCGTCTGTTCGCGAAGAAACCACTTCGAAGACATTGAAAAGTTTATGTGACAATGAGTGGACGGTATATATACTAGTGGCTTCAGTGGGTGCCTTGACGTACACCAACAGTTTGTATGGGGAGTTCGTTCATGATGATATACCAGCTATTGTGTCAAATGGCGATGTGAATGGAGCCAACTCCGTGTTCAGGATCTTCAAGGATGACTTCTGGGGCACGCCTATGTCGGACCCTCATAGCCATAAGTCGTACCGTCCGCTGACTACGCTGACTTTCAGGTGAGTCTTTGCCTGATTTAATAGGAATAATTTATATTAGAGGCCAAGTTAGTTTGATTGTGATATACTGGGGACCTACTTTAGATAAGCTTATGAGTTATATAGTGTATATCTAATAGCTAAGACTACATGACTATATAATGATGGAGTGCAATAAGCTAAAATTTTAATTATGTACAGTTAAAATATGTTACAGATACATAGACAAAGCCATGGGGCACGTCTACTGAACGATATAATCAAATTTAATTGGAATGGAAATGTAGCGAAGACTTAGATGGTAATGAAACGCTACACTTTACAGAATTGAGTTACGTAACCAATTAATATTCATTCCTAGCAACACTAGCATTGTGTAAACAATATTTATAATGTAAAGAGGCAAAGTGAGTTGGTACCGTCGAAGGGGCAATCCCTAGACCAAGAACAGATGATTCTTATCTGAAAATAATTTTATTTGTAGAACTATTTTTTTTTGTAGTAATTTTTTGTTCCTAAATTGAACTACAAAGCCTACAATATCAACTTCACAAAGCGAATCTTTTTATTATTATAGATTACTATATGACTTGTGCAACTTTGATTATCTGTTCATGACGTGGAATTCAAATTGCTTTAATAAATTCCAGCAATTTGAGCAAAGTTAAATATATCTTGCGCAACGAGCCTGTTTCTAAGGGGAATAAATATCATTTCAGAGCTAAAATTTATATTAAATAAATCCAGATATTTCACATTTCAGGCCAAGGGTAAAATAAACTAACTCTTTGCCAGTACCTCTAATGCGGACGTGGGAATGAGATGCAAATATTTGCTCAGCTTTGTC
>DWAJ01004805.1:0-12357 GCA_018238005.1 Eurema mandarina | reverse complement strand
ACGCCAACATGGCGTACGTTCGTTCAACAATTACCATAAAAAATACGTATATTTATACAAAGGAATAGAACGTAGCCACACTTATAGGCGTCCACGACATGCACACAAATTTATATAAAAAAAAACTAGCGGATCCGTACCCACTTAGTTGGGCACAATGTTAACAATCTTTTTTATATAACATATGATATTTAACAATGTGGCTTTCTCTTATTGAAAGAATTTTTTAAAATTGGTTCAGTGGTACCCGAGATTAGCCCTTACAATTAAACAAACACACAAACATTACCTCTTTACTAATATATTTAAATTTTGAAAGAAAGACACGGAATCCATTCAACTATAAGTATCCTTTTTAATCGACTTCAAATAAAACAATAACTGTTTGTTTAGTTAAATCGATATTGTATAGATATTTGTAGCACTGCTTCTGACTTCAAAATTATAAAATGACTATTCAATTTTTTACTTTGAGCAAAGCACATTTATTTTTTTTGCTTTTCAGTTATTTTTTTTAATATTTTATGTGCATAGAAGATGAATGTTGATTAAGTCAGTATTATAAATATCTATACATTAACTTACTTCTATTTTAGTTTATTTAAATACAATTAACGGTTTGATGAAAATTCCATGAAGGACTCATGATTAATTCTGAATAACAATTAGAAATGAGTTTCTTCGATTCGTTTCTTAGTGGATCCTCGATTCCTATGGGAAATCCAATCTTTTTGCAATTCTGATTTGCGTGAATGAAACCGTAGCTAACAGTATGGTGAAAAGGTTTATTCCCAGAAGAGATGCTATAGAATGTTTATGAGATTAAAAAGACCGTGTTATCAATAAATAAGTATTGTATAGTTCGCGTCACGAATCTTTAGCGCTGAACGAAACCTGCGCAGAAGTCAAAAATAAGGTATCGAGGTGGCGGCGCGGCGCGCGGGGCGCGTGATGGTCGGGTGCGCGAGCGTTGATTGGTTGTCCCAGTCGTGTTGACTTTCTCGCACCAATACGTTAATTACGAGTGCGATACTACCGATGCGCAGCTATTCTCGTCAAAAGCTAAACATAAATGACGCGTACTATAGCTATAGCTTGAATAGAATTATTTAAGTAGATACTAATTGTTCAAAAGTTGCTCATTTATATTGATGAAATGAAATGGAAATTCAACAAAACTTTTGAAATTTAACAGTCATACTGTAACTCCGTCGTCCATAAAAATTGTATCCAACTTTTTGGTTAAAAAAATATTTCCAGAAACATTTTTGCCGTATTCTTTATTTGATTTTGGAATCTATGTAAAAGGGCTTTTCGTTAGTTTTGAAATGCGTTGCAAGCCAACATGCTAGGATATAACTAACTTACCTGTGGTTCAGAATTTAGTCCGAAAATCGAAGCCAATATTTTGTAGCTGTTATCTCAATATACAAACCTAACAGTTATGGTGAAATGCAATAGTATCGTTTCAAAGCTTGAAAAAATTCCTACAATAAACCCTACTTTGAATTCAGCCATTTACAAAAAATTACAGTCATAATTTCACCTTTTATTAGAGCCAAAGATAATCATGTCAATAGGTTATTACATATTTCAATAGTCACCCATATAAGTCCTTATAATTATTAGGATAAAAGGTTTAAATATTTAGACGTCACAAAAGATGAAACGATAAAACTATTGTCCGGTCCTTGTATGAAATCCGGTTCTTACGTCGCTTGGAAGTCACATATTATATACTTTAAAGTTTTTAAAACAAAATAAAACTGGTACACCGCGATCCCTGTGTCTGACATTTATGTCGCGACATCTCGTTGAAATAGCGTTCGCTTCAACCGACGCGATATTATCTTCAGACCTTGTAAACGGTCATATATATTTGCTATCTGTTAAGACGAATGCTTTTAGTTGTCATGTTGGTAGTTGGTAGTGTGCTGTCTTCGCGAATGTAATTTCGTTTTTTCGTATCATTAAATATAATGTTCTTAGTATGTACTATTGTACAGGAAGCCATTCTGTAATAATCTATACTTCTATCCTTAATATATAAAGCTGAAGACTTTGTTTGTTTGAGCGCGCTAATCTCAGGAACTACTAGCTCGAATTGAAAAATTCTTTTTTTTGAATAGACAATTTATCGAGGAAGGCTTTAGGCTACATAACATCACGCTGCGACTAAAAGGAGCAAAGAAATAATGGAAAAACAAATCAACTGGGACGAGGTCGCGGGCAGCTAGTAATCAATGATAGTAAGATAAATAAATTAATAATGTTTTTTTAATGTTATGCTACGGCCCGCTTTATCGGTCTATCGTCAGTGAAGTCTTTTATTTGTGTCAACAGAGAACAGAATAGGAGATAAGCCTGATGGTGAGCAACCATTATCACCCGTTTCCAATCCCAAATCTGGGATCAAATGTATTGTCAACAGACACGGTTTGGTTTTGACACGTCTCGTGCGAACACTTTTGGTTCTGACACATCTGACAAATTGTACTCATACATTCTATAAATATGTCATCTGTAGTGTTGTAGTGTTTTGACAGTAATTTTTTTACAATTGTCAGAAATTTATGCTATTATATTTTAAAAGGACTACACGGGAAGCATTAGTTTTAAATAAAAAAATTAAATTGTTGTACAATTGAGAGCTCTCAAGACAGTCAAAAGTCTTGAGAGATAAATTGAACCTCCTTATTTGAAGTCGGTTGAAAATAATAACAAAAGTATGTGCCTCAGTATTCGTTGTCTATAATTATTTTTGTTGTAAAGATAAATAAAGGCGTAAAAATACAATATTCAAAATTCAAGACTATTGATTTAAAATGATTTAAAAAACGATTTATTATTTTTAATTAACATAATGTTTATATTAATTAAAAATAATAAATCCCAGACTTTTCAATCAGATGAGACAGGGTCAATAACCTTTATGTAAACAAGTCTCAGCCAAAGCTAGTCTTTATAAATTAATTAAGCTTACTTATAGAATATTTTCCTACCCGTTTGCAGATTCCATTTCAACTTTTTAATCCTTTCGAATACCATGGCAAGTGCCTTTCATAAATTTAAAAACGGTTAAATATAGAGGAAAACATGATTTTTAAAAAAGGATCACGCTATCGCTTTAAAAAGGAAAATTTATTAATTGGCGGTAGGAAAAATATTTTTCATTTCAGCATAGCATTTATGTTTTCTAACGATACGTGAATACTTGGTTAACTTACATGTTCTATAGTAAATGTTCTTTTTATACGTATACGAAGTGATTATGGTAGCCAGGTTCGGGCTCAAGAATAATAGAAATATGTGAGGATATGTCTTGATGAAATTTATATTTATCTTGTTTATATTTATAGATAAATTTAAGGCGACATATTAGCACTTTAGTTACCCTTACGAAATATAAAAATTCATATTTAAATCTCAACAATTTAAATGCCTGGTTGACTGTAGCCAAGACCCATACTTGAAGCGGAGTGTAAAATTATGAATATTTATACATTACTTACATCGACATAAATACCGGGCAACCCGAACACTCTGGTTGACGGCGTCTCCATGGGCGTGAACCGGTAGAACTCGTGGTTGCCTCTATACCACTTGACGGAGTATAGAGGGGCGCCCTGCATGTCTCTTGAACAGATTAACGCGGCGGTTCCGCCACGAACCACGGTTGTCGGTTCTACTAGCAACCTCACGTCTCGTAGGCTGGTGACACCTGAAAAAAGGTTGAATATTTTTAAAAATAATATAAAAGGTGGGACTGGCCCTAGCCAGTTTTAGGTAAAGTATTTTTATTAGTATTTTAGGTCCTGAGCATTATTCACATTAATCCATGCAAAACTTTTACCTTCTATTTAAATTTCATTATAGTCCCGAATGACTAGACTCGCTGTTTGTGCCATATAAAAAAATGGTCTAACAGAATCATTATGCTTCGTTTTTTTGGGATATATTTTGGGGATACCGCTTTCTCCCCAGGGGAGAACTAATAAAACCTACCTATTTTTCTCCAGCCAAGAACGAACTCGCGAGGACTCATTAACCATTATACTAAGCCATATCATATTATTATCAACCATTATAAAAAGCTATATTTCCAATTTGAATTGTGTCTTCATTGAAATTTGTAAAGTCATCACATTATATGCGTAGTCATTATAGATGAATCCCTCTTTAATTTACCTCATTATAGAAATTAAAAAGTTTGACGCTTTTCAATTGGAAATAGTATTAATGAATATGGCCTTTACAATCAAGTTCTCTAACGACCAGTTCAGAACTTTTCAATTAACTTATTCAATGCTAATCGATTGTCCTTCCATCTAACTTCGCTTTACCGGTTAATCTATTAAGTGGAAATTATAGCGGACTTAACGAGCTTTAAAATTTGAAATTACGATTTCCATTTTTAATTTGTTAATGCAGAAGGCGCTTGCTTGGCTTGGGAAGTCAATTGAGCTTAGTAATAATTTCAAAGATATTTTTTAGGAAGTTTTTTTAGGAATATATTAAATTTATTAGTGATTTATTTTTCATCATGATTATAATATTATGCATACCGTATAGTATTGAGTTTTATATTATATTTATCCATTTAATTTTTCTCAGACTACCCCTTATACTACCTACTCTATTAGTAGGTAGTACAAGGGGTAGTCTTATGGCCTTATTGATAGTAAATAAATTCCCACTGAGGAAAACAAATGAAGATAGCAGTTAATGTAAAAATAGCTTGCTGTAGAGAGTATCTACAGAAGCACTATCTTAAGAGATGCAACCCCATAAATATGAAGTGGAACCACGTTTGTCACCGCGACTTAGTATAATGCTCTATAATTCAGATTCAGGATACGATCCATGACAAATCCTTTATAGAAAGGACGGAGCTATCTGTAACAAGCTTATCGCCTGAGGCAGGTTTTCAATGTTTGTATAAACTTAGGGTATGTTAAACATAAATATTATTTATTTAATTATAGACAACTAGATAGATAAACATCAGAGATTACCAGTTCTCTCTAGAAACTGCCTTCGGAACCGGTGGTAAAATATTGTTTAATTAACACGATTCAAAACTGTTACTATATCTAGCCTTTTTTTTCAGGGGGAAATTCTTATTACGGATGCCCGCCCACCAAAGGGAGGTGGACGGGTAAGGTCGGGCTCTGAGTAACTACCGACTAAAAACCCCCTGAATGTTCCTACCCTAGCACCTTGACGGGTTCACAGGCACACCGAGACAATCATCTATGAATCATCTAGCCTAGTTGATAGTTATATTTGACTTTAATCACTTAAAAACACAGCACATTATCTAGAAATAATTAATCTACATTTCTCTCACGAGTTGGCTCCACTCAGTTGACATCGGGTGCTATATTTATTGAATATAAACTACTTAGGGTATGTTAAACATAAATATTGTTATAATTATATTATATTGGTAATGGGCTGGCGTTTCTCTTACCATCAGGAGCTCGTTTCACCACTTTATAGAATAAAAAAAAAGACAAATACGAAGATTGACATCATAGTTTGCCAGTTCTTCTCTGGAGAAACTGCCTTACCGGTGGTAAATGAAAGTTTTGTAATACGATTCAAAAGTGTTACCATATAAAGAATAGTTGATTAAAGATATATTTCACGTAAACTTTGACTTTATCACTTAAAAACACAGCACAATATACAGAAATAAAACCCTATTCAACATTTCTCTCACAACTTGGCTCCACTTACTTCAATTGACATCGGGCGCCATATTTTTTGAATATAAACTACCCTCTCAGTACAACCATCGGTCTATCTTGATTGAATTTGAATTCCTTTATGGAATACGACACGACCGAGACGCGAGTGTAATAATCATTTTCATTTTTTGTTTTGATTTACATATGTACAGTGTATTGCAAAAGTAAATTTACACATTCGATAATGCAATTGTTTTTTACCATGAAAATATCTTAAAAGTAAGTCTTGTAACCGAGAGGAAAAAATTTGGGAAACTACGAGCATAAAATGTTTCGAAATTTTAAATACATATTTTAATTATTAAATAATATTGCTTTAGCTTTTAAATGCACCCGAACATTCTCGAATCGTATTAAATCTTTAAGTAAGAATACAATACAACTAGCTGTGTCCCGCGGTTTTACCCGCGTAATTCCCGTTCCCGGGGCAATACCGGGATGTAAGCTATCCTATCTTTTAAATTGGATTAAACTGCGCATGGTGTGTATTTAATTATAATCGGTTAAGTGGTTTAGGAGTCCATTGAGGACAAACATTGTGACACGAGATTTATATATGTTAAGATAAAACAACTATCTAAGACTTTTTGACTACAAAGAAAAGTTGTGGAATTTGTACGTATAAGATTTTTAGTAGCTATGAATTCTGGAAATAGCCCGTTATAATGGCTTAGATTACATCATTCCTTTGTGGCCAATTCCGCTGTAATAGACAGTAACTTTGTTATATTAAAGATAAACATTTTGCCTTTAATATTATTTTTTGTTACTTCTATCACTTATATAGTATATTGATACATTGGTTTTGGTATAATGTTATAATTATTGAGTATTTAATATTATTAGACAAAATGGTGTAATCGAAACAAAAAAAAACTCAAGAATTTACATTTAGAATTTCCATTAAAACAAAATCTTTTAAACTATTCTTGGAATATAATAAAATACTATTTATATTGGCAAGTTCATTATATAGACCTCTTTAATTTTTTATGAATTAATAAAATGAATTGAATACATTATAAATGCTTGAATTTATGAACATAACTGCATGTGTACATACGGCCTAAAAGCTACGAACTCAAATTATATTCTATAATGTTTCATGTGGCTATTTAAGCGATGGCAAATTTACTCCTTTCTCCTATTTCCATTCTCTCGACACATGAGTCAAAACACCGTTACATAAAACCAGGGCTTCTTAAACTTTCAATAATAATTATTATTATAATAAGAGTAAAAATAATATGTACCTAATTAAGCTACAAAATTTTAGATGTTAGATCCAGCGTCCATCTATCAAGAAAGGCTTTAGGCTATACGCATAACAGCATACTGCGTCAAAATAAGCGACGACAGGTAGTCTTCAAATATAAGTAAAAATGCACTGCTCTAACAATTTGGCTTATAATGAATTCAAGAATACCGACCAATCAATCCCTTCACAGACCGCTCGGTCTATCGACCCCACTTTAACAAACCCCGCATTAAAGCAAACACCTTTGAACGTGTTATTGAATCTGGGCTCGATATAATCGCGAACACACGAGGAAAATTCTATTTTCTGCTACATTGCTTGGGCCTCGGCGGTTAGCGATTGTGAACGTAAATTATAGCCTTAATCAATGCCTTGTGTGAGGATTTATAGAATTTTCGAGAAAGTGCTTTGAAAGATACAAAGAAAACTTAATTTTAAGTGTTTTGTTTATATTACTACAAATCGTCACGTGTATATGTTTAAGCTATGATGCTACTCAGATAACTTGGAATATACTGCACAGATTAACAGGCAGTTTTTACTAGTGAATAGATTGATTTATCTGGACACAGCCCGGGCAGATCGCAGGCTAATTTTGAAATCTATTCATATTATTGGACATTAACAGATCTATCTCACAAGTTAAGAAGTCCCATCATTCTTATATTCTTCTAGAATTATAGTACAAGGAATAGAGGAGGGAAGAGTTGCATTATAGCTCGCAAAACTTAGTTAAAGTGGCAACCCACCAAAGGCCTGTCAGCCGTTGGAGAAATCAAGTGTTTGAGTTAATACCGCGAATGCCCTTCAGCAAAATAGACTTTCGGCTATATATGGGTGTTAAAGAACCAGGAGATAAGAAGGTTCAAGGAGGTTCATTTCTAACAAACATGGGAGTTGTTTGAAACATTTGATAGAAATTAGCTCATTTTATAATCATAATACAACCTTTTTAGTGAAAAAAATATTATTTAAACCTTTTATTAAACTAGAAAATAATCTAGACCATTATACACATTTTTACTCTTAATTAGTCTAACTATTGTGACGATATAAAGAACCATAAAATTGTGAACGTATCCATATTATGTTGTATACATTCAAAACACCATTAGCGCGCAGCCGAAATTTTTATGAACACCAGTATAGCCTTTTAAAACGGCATCCATTTGACTTTGCCACAGATTGGGAAACGGCTCAAAGGTGCTTTTAAAAGTCCTTCAATACGTTTCATTTTATAAGCGATGTTTTTATTTTTATTTATTCAAAACAGAGCTAATACACGGGGACATATTTTTCCTCGTTTTCAGTTTTTCACCTGTTTCAAATAGCAAGAGCTGAATAAAAATGTCCCGACTCGGCAGTTTGTTAAAAAATGGTCGAAAAGTTCGGTTTTCGAGAGGTATTTTAGCAGACGAGAATACAGCGAAAGTTAGGCGAAGCAGCGCCTAAGTGTACCTACCTACCTATACATGCATATGTATTAAATACATAAGCATAATGCGCAGAGCACAATAAAACTTCGTACATATTTAATTAGTTTCCTTTGAAATGATGTACAGTAAATTTTCATCTACCTTCATTTTTATTCAATTAAGTAGGTAGCTTGAGAATATTATGTTTACTTTCTAAAGGTTTGATAATAAATATACCAACTTTTTTCGAATCTCCACCAAGATGAGTTTTATAACAAGCGCTTTTGCTTCTTTATCATCCCGCATCCCCTTCTTAGAGGTAAATCCTCTTTTGTTAAAAACCTTCAAGGCATTCACACGAGGCTCTGAGCTTTGCAGCTTTTATGGACGGAGGGAGCTTATCATTAATTTAGAAGATATGATATGGTGGAGAAACTGTCGTGCGTATTTCGCCCATACCATCTCCCCAAAAAGTCTAAGTCTAGTTATATACCATATATCAAATATCCTAAATAAATGCTTCATCTAATTTATTGGCAGGTAAAACAAGAAAGGCACCTGAACGAATGATGAAGATTTTTCACCCCAATACCCGAGTGCCTGGCTATTCTAAGACGCAATTCTAAGATTTATTGTAGGCACGCATCGAGAGCCTTCGGTCGTCGATTTGTCCATCATGGCCTCAAGTAAAAACCTTACTACATCTGTTCAAACAAGATTTACGACCGTCAGTAGAGTCGATCATAAAAAGGGTAATATTTTTATATTAGCTGCCAAATAAGACGTCGGTTCTTTGGGACTTTGCTCGAACTGATTTGTCAGATGACCGTGGTTTTGTCGTAAAATATCTATACTGGGATCGAAACATGAATACAGGAATAAATGAAATGTTATATTCTCCAATATTTCAATTTCACTGGGTCACTTCACAAAGAGAAAATATTTATTTATTTATTTTATTTATTTTACACTTTATTACACCATAATAAGAGAAAAAAAAACACAGTACAAACTAATAAAAAGTACAAAATTAGGCGTAAAAGGCGGCCTTATCACTTAAAAGTGATTTCTACCAGGCAACCTAGAAAATATTATAATATATCGAATATATTGCGATAAAAACTAACATATGGCGACGAATACATTTAAGCGGTTTTTGACTTATCCGTATTCAATACGGCTAATTATAGTTGAACCGCTGCTTTGCAAAACGGCCCTGTTTTAAAAAACAGCTAGCCGCAATGTATTACAGCGGATTATACAATCCGCCTTTGACATAATATATACAGCTACGGTGATAAATGCATGATACAATTAGGAGTTTTATATTTATTAACAAACCATGTTATTAACATCCGCATTACCTATTAAAGTTGTAATTAAAATTGCATTCGAAATTTGATATCATTTCAATGTATCAGCATTTCAAAGCGTTAATTTGCAGGTATTAACAACATTTTTTAATTATTAAAATTTTAATTTATGTTTGATGTTATAATGAATCGAAAATGGGAGGATGAAGTTATACAAAAGTAAATAGCTTGCAGCTTGGCAATTTAACTTGAAAACTGTCTCGAAGTTAGCTTCAGAAAGGTTAGTTAAACGCCCCTATATTTCCTTTTTATTCTTGACTTAAGACGCAAGTTTTGAACTATTTTGAATTAAATTAAAAATATCTTTAATGCTGACATTTATTTATTTAAGAAATGCAAATGTAAGTTAGGGTGAGTTTCCATCGTTACTGACATAATATAATTGAAGATACTAAAAAAGACATTAAATTTCATATTAATTTTCATATGAGTACACACCCTTTTTCACAATTTGGTATTCACTATGGAGGATGTCCTCCTTGATATGAAAAGTTTAAGAATACCAAACCGTGGAAAGTCGCATATGAAGTCGAACGATCATATGGACATAGAAAACGATCATTAAAGAGGAATATGAGCACTACTAACATTGCCACCAAAATCTCAAATAACACCAACAACTTGATTAAAAGCGACACAGACTAAGAAGAATAATGTTATAACCACCTTTTATCATCAATGCTATCAATTCGAAAGCCAATTTGGATGTCTTTGACAGTAGTTTCGAAGGTTTCTGCCGTCCTGGAGCTCCTGTCAGATAGCTTAGTCTGACAGGTTTGCATTTTTAATTTTTGTATGTATTATTCAAATCTATTAGATTATGTACTAATGTTATGTACGCCGTAATTTTAGTACATATTAGAAAATTTGTTTTCACTATATGTGTTTAATATGTGGCAGTGCTTTTTAAATAAATAAATAAAAATAAATAAATCATAAACAATCTTTACCTTTACCCAAACACCAAATCCTGCTAGTTATACACCTGATACTTACCATTAGGGAATTAGGTGTAATTTCAGTAATATTAGTGCAAGTTAATTTCGCGAGACGACTAATGCCTCAGTCTCGTTGCTATGACTAGGTTTATAATTTAATTTAGTATGAGTACGCAACCGTTACCCGCCGTGAGCTGCATGCTTAATTGTATTGAAAATAACAATAACAATTGTATTAGAAACTTCTTGGTTGGTTAATTTCGAAGCGCATTCTAGAGGTAGTCTTTAATAATATGATGGAGGATTTCAGTGTTTGTTTAAGTTTAATAGACGAAAACAACTAAACGATCTTTCACTATTATGTAGCTATACGCCTGATCACATAAGCCGTACTGTATTTCAAACGCCTTCGAAAAAAGGAGTCTTCATAATTAGATATAGTTTTTTTTTTAAATCGGATAAGAAGCCGTGAGACATAGGTATATGAGTATGTATATTAACATTAGTATGTATCTATATATATAAAAGAAAGTCGTGTAAGTTACTTCACTTATAACTCAAGAACGGCTGAACCGATTTAGCTTAAAATTGGCAGGGAGGTAGTTTAGAGCCAGGAGAAGGACATAGGCTACTTTTTTACTGTAAAAAAGGGTTATAAGGGAGGAAGGGGGAGGTCAAAGTTTATATGAAAGTTCACGCGGACGGAGTCGCGGTCAACAGCTAGTTTATATTAAAACGGATTCCTTTAGGTACTACTTCTTAAACGCGATTGTGAATAACAGAAATTCGCCTAGAAAGGGCATACAAAGTCGCGGGAAATAGCTAGTAATCCATGAAGGTAATATTTATGTTTCTTTGTTTACGGAAACGCAGGTCGTCGGCATGCCTGAGTAATTGTCGACATTGTTTAATAAATCACAACGGAAAAACAAAACATATCTTATTTGTTTTCTTTTTCCCCAAAGGCTTACTCGTACATATTTATTTATTACCTGACTACAAAAAAGGAGGCTGTAAATTAATAATAAAATTTAATAATTTTACAGATTCGAATTTATGTTTATTATTTTTGGCTTACAGCAGAGACAAAAAGGGTATAAAAGGATATAGGTATGATTTGCATGGTCTATATACATATATTATGTATGTATATTTTATATATTATGTCGAAGATAGGGGTTAATTTAAAAAAAAGTAGCCTATGTCCTTCCCCAGGCTCTAGACCATCTGTGTACCAAATTTCGTTCTAATCGGTTCAGTAGTTTTAGCGTGATGAAAGGACATACAGACAGATACTTTCGCATTTTTTATATTAGCATGGAAATATGGTTCACAAATTCAAAAGTTCGCACTGTTGTATAAATCTATATATATAGGTATAGGGATTATTATTTATAGATACTTGGATGTTCGTTAATCTCCCACCCAAAAATTACTTTTATTTACCTGAAATTTAGCATTCACGTAACTAGGGCCCGGGATTACCAAACTACCTAAAATTTATCACAGTGCCAGACATTTTACCGCCTGAACAGTGATGTGCAAATGTCACTGTGCTCCGGTCTGAAGGGCACTGTAGCCAGCGAGATTACTGCGCTATGAGTCTTAACATCTTATGAC
>DWAJ01004804.1:0-12358 GCA_018238005.1 Eurema mandarina | reverse complement strand
CGATGGCCAATGAGTTCGTTTGCTTGCAGATTTTTAGCAATTAATATCTGAGTAAAGCAACTGCAAAAAATACAAGGAGAATAAAATTTGACTTCAGTTGCTGCGGCTCATAAGTACTGCTTACTCGCAGGACCGTGGGTACTTGTTTTCGATGCCTTAATAAGTGTAACAGAAAGTTACTTTCTAAGGTGATTTTTGTAAAATAGCACAGGTATCCGCGGCGTTTTTAAGCAGGTATATGCCGGGAACAGCTGTCATTATGAGACTTGTGACAATAACTAATAAGGGATAGTTATGTTTAGTGCAATAATCAAAAAGAAAACATATATAAATAATTAACTGTGCAAGGCTAACATGGCTAGCATGAAATAGCTCAACTTGATTTTAACAGGCTTTGTACATAAATACTAACCTGCCCCACACATTTAAAGCTGGCGATGCACCAGAAATTCTTAGGAAGTCAGGAAGCACATTTAGATTTCTTATTAAGTAGGTAGTAACTACCTAGAATTATCACTGTCAGCGTTGTAGGTACCTACCTACTTATTTAAGAATTTAAAATAGCCCTTTTTTTAAACCATTGAACATGAAAGATCCTCTCCTTAGGAATTGTTACTAAAAAGCTTGAAGGATACAACTGCGATTGGGCAATACTTTGTTGGACTTTATGCTTTTCATCTCATTAAAAATCAGTTCAGTACCTACTTAAGCAAGATACCAAAATCAGAATTTATTTTCATCGCTAATTGTGTAAAATATTGTATGAATCTTGCTAATTAACTGCATTTGTTTAAACACCAATTTAAGGCAAGCAAGTTATCTTGATATTTTACAATCACAACACAGGAATTGAAGGAAAACATTGGGTAGTATAAATAAAACAATTGCGTAAGGTTTAAATAATGTATATTTTTTTTTTAATTTTAGATAATTAGCTACCACCGCTTCGGAATGTGTCCTTCCGTGGAGAAGAAGCGGCGCAAGAAACGCCACAGGAATCACTTTTTTAATATTATGAATTTAAAATCCAGTTTTCGTTTATATTATCAATAAAAAAAATAATTTTCATCCTACCTATGTCATCGCCCGGGTCAATAAACCTTATTCTATAAGCCTATAGTTAGGTATCTCCTTTTTACCCTTTAAAAATTATCAATATGTCGTATTTAGTTATTTAATATTTATTGTGCTTAAATTGTCTTATGTATTATAAAGAATATGTATAATAATTTATAATTCTGAAATATTTAAAAAAGTTATATACATTTCAAATACAATAATTGAGTAGCTAGGTTTATTTTTATAAATATTACCTTGTTAGAATCTCTTTTAATATAACATATGTTTATTCCTTACATTTCGCATCATGAGTATTATGTGGCGTGTGAAATAAAAGCATGTCACTGTACACAAAACCCATTGTGTTAAGTTAAAAAATACAAACGGGTAGAGGGAAACTGCTAAAATATAAATACATGATAGTGGAATTCCTAAATAGAAATTAGAAGCGATCACAAAACAAGATAACTGAATAAATATAATACTAATAATAAACACACATTACAATATCAAGGATAGGGTATAACACTAAACTCGTGAATAGTGTTATAAAATTTGCAAATCGTAATCAAAGCGTTTATTAGCGAAGACATGAATAAATACCAAGGTAAAATATATATAACATACCGATGACACTTACATCAAAGCACGAAATAGAAATATCATCCGGGTGTGGTGATTTACATGATGTTGGCGTTAACAAAAAGATTTTGTGCAATTTATTAAATTACATAAACGCAGTTTTAAACGATGCACCACACAAGCGAAAATGTCGGCAGTCGATTTGATTGATAACCATGAACCATTCAAGCCTCATGCTCATTTAAGACTAAGTTGCATGTCAATGTAAACGTTAGCCACAGCTCTGGGTCTACGTGCTGAAATCACCAAAACGTACAAGTTTAAGGTTACACTAACCTAGGACTAGCTCGCTTTCAAGATTGTACACAATTCTATTCAGTGTAGGTTGCGAAATAATTCCAATGCAAAAGCGTAGGTACATAAAATAAAAACAGAACGCAACCAGCAAATAAATTACTGAACGCCACTTAGACATTAATGTCAAAAGCTTCCCCCATCTATTCATATCCACCAAAGTTATAAAATTGTTAAATTGAAGCCCAAATATTATTAGTTGCACACGGAACTAAACAAACCTCTAACAGACATGATCCAAAGAACGTTGGTTCTACATCATTTCGTTAATCATTTGATTTTCCAACCCATTTCGATATTTATACTCATCTGCAACTCTATTACAAACATCGTGCTCGTGCGTATTACTGGGTGTTAACGTTCACATGTTTTAATAGTAATCATAATATAATTATTTACATACAGTATTGTGCATTTGCACTTCGATGCTAGATTAATATTCTTTATTGTGGAAAGGCAATACCTGGAAGAGAATGATAGCACCCTACCACTAATATCTAAAGCTATTAACATTCAATTATTATTGGCTAATGGAAAATAAAATGACGCAATAGTTAAAATAAATTTATGTACAAAATAGTCATATAGCTCATTACAATACCTCTTATAAGTTTACCATAATTACATATTCGATTATTCCGTTAACCTCGAACATTTATATGTTTGTCTCCTAAATAAGATTGTATGAATCATTGGCTACATAATAGATATTTATATTTCGGTCGGTTACCGGAAAATCCGCTACTGTGCTATGACTTATCTAACACGGGTCCAAATCTGAAACATACTTTAAAACAAAATGCTTCCTACATGCAAAATACATTTAAAATGCTTTCTATATTGTACATACGTCTCTACCTAAGTCTGCAACCTCGTGTCACCGGATACTTATAACTCGCAAAAGACAGCTTTAGCAGGGATTCTGTAAGCATTAAAAACAACCGAAATCTGCGGGACACTAATCTAAGCCTAAGTATATGATGGTAAATTTATCAGAATAATTTGCTAGATTGAATACTCGCAAGTGCGCTAACGCATGTTTGGATATGCATTGTGACAGAATTAATAAATATTTAACAAAAAAATATCTCGCCTACTGGTTATTACTGGTCGATGGCGGCATCTAGCTCGTTATAATTCTGTGAACATAAATACACAACCGTTTGCCAAGAGAAATATAATAGAATTAGAGAGATATACCGTTAAATTGGTGACTTCCCAATGTGCGCAGTTATCTGAAACATTTGAATGGTTTCGTTTGTCGCCTATCTACTATAGTATATAATCGTTTTGGATTTATATTAAAACCTATAATAAATACGATATTAGTTATTTTGTAATAGATAAACTATTATTTTCTAACTTACAAATCGTAAGCTGACGTTTTGCTATTGCTCGATCGCGTCGGTCCTTGTTACTAAGTCTGGTCTGGACCTCTGTAAAACAGAATAAAAAAACCGATTTCTGCGGAATAGGATTAAGGAATTATAGCACATGTTTACCGGTTTTAGCGTGGATCTAGCCAGCTGAGCCCGCGAAGATCTTAACGACCATCTGAAACATTACGATTATCGGAACCCTAACACAATTAAGCTAAAGAACGTTGATTAAAGATTATATAGTTTTATTTTTATATTGTTTTACCGGATCTTCGATCGATGTTCGTGAAGTCCGTCATATAGTGTCGCTCGGAACTAGGGTCTGGAATCATACAGTAAGAGTGCGTTTTTGCCTAGCGTTAAATATGAGTATTAATTTTGCAAAGCCATCTCCGCGTCCGTACTCCTAGGTAAGCCGTAGCTCGAAATCTGTAACATTCTAAATAAAAGCCGTTTCCTAACATTTAACACTACAACAGAAGCGATTACAGTGTTTAGAAGAAATTAGGGAAAGTAAGTTGGTTCTCATGCAGTAAAGAACTCGTACCGTTATGAAGACTATCTCCGTATTATTCCGGACAGATTTGAGACTGTAAAAAGAAAATTAAAACACGACTCTTCCTCGAAGGAAATAATTAAATGAAGGAAATATGTGTCTACATAAGCAGTTTTGCACGGTTACATATAAGAATACATTACAGGGAAATGTGAAATCCTCGTGGACTTTTCACGGCCAACACGCACAATCTGCAATCACACACACGAAAGCACACCTATCTAATTGTGTGAAGGAGCTAAATATAGGTTATTTCAATTGAAATCGTTAAACGTTGCCGATGCATCAGAACTCGATAGTAGTAGGAATTTAAAAGATGAACATTTACCAAGTTTCGTCGAAGCATGTTCCGTGCAGTTATGGACATGTTCTGCAAGCTTCAGCGAGCCAGTCTAATACGAGAGTAATAGAGAAGGGAACCTTAAGCATAGATCGTTGTGCGGCTAGGTCTCGTCGGAGCGTCCGCTCTAAGCGCAACAGGTCTACGTTATTCTGAAAGCACACAGTTAGCGATACCTACGTCTATGGAGACTAATGCTCTCGATCACTTCTAGTGTATTGTCACAAGCTCGTGCCCGAAGCAGAACGCTATGAATTATTTGTGTAGTGTTTTTGTGATAATATTTCATATTATATTCTAGACTCTGCGAACCTTATAAGCCGTGCGTACCGACAGACACCCATACGATTCCGACGCATTATGTGGTGATAATTTATGGTATATTATCGATTTCTGTGAACATATAAAAAATTGGGATTGCCTACGAAACAAAATAGAAATTTCTTACGCGTTAAAATTAAATTGCAATTAAATTTTGTATACGATATATATTTTTATGTTTATAGTTTCACTCACATCACCCAAAATACATGTAAGCTTACAGCATCACATAGACTAGCAAACTGATCCGTTGTACAAATTTTTATTACACAATATCAAACCAATATTAACACTCTCACCAGAAACAAACACAATAATCTATTAGCTCTCAATCATGTTATTAGATATTCATTGTATAAATACTTTCATAAACAATATATATGAAACTGTTCACCCAAAGATACTAAACCAATCATTTTATAGAAACAAAACATTCACCAAAGACTAAAAAAGAGCAATAAAGACATCACTATCAATCACTAACTTGACACGATTAGCTTTTTTATATATATATATTTCTGATATTCACATTGCAACACTTTTTTATCATTTAACTTTTATTTTTTCTTCAGAAAAGCTTGTGATTCTTCATTTTTCATCTTAATTTTCTTTTACTTGATGTAATTCCATATGTAACTTGAAATTCTTGTTTAATTAAAGCAAATTATCTTTATTGTACCTTTACATGTTATAATATATAAATTTGTCAGACAAGATTTAAGTTTATAATATATATTTTATACAACTTACGTGTTTTCAATTTGTGCATATGTTGCAATGTTAATTTTTAATTAACTCCGATCTATTATTATCACTGTCTTATTTTTACTATTCATTGTTTTAATTAATACATGTTTTTGGCCTGATTGCTAGATATTTTACAAAAACCTGTTGTAATACATATTATGGAAAACAATAAAATGATTAGCGGGACTAACGAAATAAAATTTAATTTACAAAAAAAATTACACAAGGACATAAAATTTATATGCAATGTTAATATAATACATACGTTTGTAAGTTTTCAACTACATGATAAGCAAGTTATGCCCAATATTACTGACCTTGCAAAAGCGTGAAGAAGTTATGAGACGCTCCTTACTTTATTTGAAATTGACTATCTCCAATTAAACTCATTTCTTTCGGTTATACATGACCGTTCAAATGTATATTTATTCACCTTATTTTCCAGTGTAAATCCCCGTGTTTTGTCAGGATAAGTTTATTCTACTTTCGATTTTGGTTACCTATGTAATTTCTCGATATCTCGACTCGGGAGTAGGAATCAACCGTTTCTCCTGTGTTCTTAAAATGTGTGTAAACCATCGAATGCATATGAATTGAAAATAAAACCAACCTTACTCGCAGGTATTACTATGTAGCGCCATCAAATAAATTGTAACATTTACGTTTATATCATCTGTTCCGAATCTTTTAAAGCACGCATCTTTCTCGTTTACCTCCGCTATAACGCAATGACTGGAATTTAACCATAGATTACACCAATTACGACCCACCTTCTCTATTCAGCTACCATATCCGTAGTCGCCGTCGACGTTTTTAAATAATAAGCCGTTTTCTCTTTATCAATCTTTAGGCAATATAAATGACCGATTGTTTACTCCTGTTTCGCTTCAGAAATTCAATTCTTTAATATTATGTATTGAATTGTTACCTTTAATTCTTCATTATACATAAAATATGACAGCCGCTTACTCTGGATTTCTATATAAATTGACAGCACGGTTAAACCAACCTTTTTCGTTTCCTTTCTGTTCAAAAATATCTCACCGATCGTAATTCGTCGTTAACTAAACATTAAAATTTACCTCATCTGCACAACTGGCAAGACTACGATTCGATTTTCATACTAAATGTAAGGCTGTTTACCTTTCGTCATCATCTAGTCTCTAGATCCATCTGATTACAACGACGCTATTAAACTGACCTTTTCGAAGGCATTCTCCGTTGAACTGCGAGTCTTTTGTATGAAGTACAAGTACAACTTGACTTTCCAAAATTTGTAGTCAAAATGAATGTGTTATCTCCTATTCTTACCCTCAATAACAAACGGACTTCTTTTATTTAGTAACGATTCTCTAGCAGTGGTCCCCAAGACCAACTACCGTAATATCTACCTTAAGATTTGGCCTGATCAGCCGTTATGTATTTTCGTTGTTTTATGTATGAGAAAATAATTAATCCTGCCCTCATATTAAGTCAGATACTGAAAGTCAAAAGATGGAAGGTTGTTTTTTATGTTACAAATGAATCGGGAATAAAAGTATAAAAACCATTTTACGAACTCAAAATAATTTATTGTTTTATCTGTGTGATAAATTTATTCTTTATAAAATATTATCTAGTTCAGAAATTACAAACAAATGTATTATAGACAAAGGAAAAATTTTATTTTTATAATAACTTTAAGTGATTAAGAATTAGAAGTTTAACATTATATAATAGATATTTTACTACTACGTACACAAATTATTGAATTCGAGTTTATAAACATGTGTGTGAATTTACTAAGGTTTTAAATCCGGAGCGATGACCTCATTAACAGTTGTTTAGTTTAGTTAGGGAAGTCTAAGTTTATTTAATATTTTATAGCTTAGCATAACTAATATAGATATTCCCTAATAGTTCTTATGTACTGCTTATATAGTTTAACTAATTATATAACTGTCATAGCTCGGTCCTAAATAGAAGTTACTCGAGTCTTTAATTTATGTACGAGGTAAGAAAATCTCATCGACTTCTAACTTGAAATTTTAACTATGTATTTAAAATAATGTAATTTGTAACCTATTCTATACTTGTAAACTTACACTATACTTTTAAGCTGCTGTAACTACATCCAATCTTTGCTAATGGTTGCATTTGCAATTTCTAAATAAAATCCGCCGGTATTCTTAATATTCGCTGAATATCTTAATATTTATACGTTGTAAACTCCTATCGCGAACAAGCCTGCCTGCAGCTCCAATATATATTAAAAAAATATCTGAAAATTAATGTATTCGAGAAAATTACTTCACTTATCGCTAGTTTTTAATAACTATTACCTTATCTACGAATCTAAGTAAATATTTAAATTTAGTTTTATGATTATATTTAATATATTATGTACCGAATTAATAAAAACGTCTAAAATCATTAGTATTTATGACTATAAAATTTGGGTTTTGTGATAATAGTAGCGGTGACTTCTACTTCGTATTAACGACTTTAGATAAAAATATATTACTAATTATACTGTTAATGACAATCTATATTTATATACCTGTACTTAAATAAATCAAGAGAGCCCTAAAGGGAACATTCTCTACGGGCGACCGGGTGAACGAAGCCTTGATGAAACAACGGTTGACCAAAGTAAGAAGGCTCTACAAGCGGCCTACAACAACGCTGGCTACCTGCCTGTCTGACCGTGTTACGGGTTACCCGGCTCTGTAGGACAAGCGACAACCGTCAATACATATACATCAATACAATTATAATCCTGAAAGGTAAGTGTAATTATAATGTTATAAGTTAATCTACATGCAATTTTTTCTATTTCATTAAATAAATTAAAGCAGGTTTTATGTAAACTAGTAAAGTAAATAAACTTACAAAACGAAATAAATTTTAGAACGCAAAATAAGATATTTAAAGTAAGTACATGTTTTTTTTCAATTATCTTTATTTGAAAGAGTTGGTGGTTAAATAAATGTTCGGAATATTTATAATGTTTATAAATAGCGGTACTTTGTACTGAGAAGATTCATTGTTATTATTTATTATATTTATTAAATATATTTATTGCTATTAAATAATAATGAGTTAAACTTTTCTAAATAACACGGTATAATTCTGGTTAATTTATTATTGCATTAACATCGTGTAAGGTAAAAAATTTAAACAAAAGTAGTTCTTGTCTAAAAATTATATTAAAACTAATTGACAATCAACCAAATCAAATGTCAAAATAAAGCTTCAAAATATATATTATATTGTTTTATATTGAAAACATATATATATATCCACTCCTCTCTATGTACATACATTAAATACTATTAATAATATTTCATAAACATATTATAATGAAAATAATAAGTAATAAGTGTATTTGTTGATTTTTCGTACGAACTTATAGTCTTATTATGTCTATGTAGATATTCTGTATATTTATACTTGTTATTCCTATTTTGAATCAATATATCTTTCTTATATTTTATATGTGCACCTATTGTTTAATGCCTACTTCATACAATAACAATCTTATTTGAATTAATTACATTAGAAACATAAAAATAAATTCAATATAGATATATTAATTATTATGTTACATTCCCTATAAAATATTCAAATTTATAATAATTACGGTTACCTATTTATATGTATTTATATATGTACTTTATATTTTCATCAATAGTTCACTCGTCACTGAAAATTTCCTTTTATGTATATATTACCCGTTAGCTTGTTATTTTATTATATAATTTATCTTTGTAACATATTATGGCAACATTTTAGAAAGATGTATAATAAAATGCTGAATATAATTTGACCAATCAATATAAAAAATATATTTCACCTTCAATGGTTTTGCTTTCTTAAAGTATTTTAGTTTGTATTACAATCCTTCTATATCTCCTAAACTTAAAATGAATTGGATACTTTTAAATTTTAGCTTGCGTTTTAAAGTATTTTAATTCAGTTTTTTTAATTTAGTTGTTTAAAAAAAATATATTAAATAAACATATTTCAATTCTAACTATCTAATTCTAATGGATACCAATTTTATTGAAACTTGCTTTTTAAATTTTCATTTCATGTCATTTTACTTTTAAAGGTAATACCTAAAGATGCCTTGTTTATAAGGTTGATATTAAGTATTCCTAACACGTGTAAATATACTTTTGTAGTAAAAATATTAAGATGAAACTGGTAATATCTCTATCCTCTTTGTTTCATAAACTTAGTTGTGATACTAACATACTTATTATTTTTATTTAATTTTAATATTACTGTCCTTATTAAATATATCAACATTAAATTGTACGTCTGACTGATATTTTTAAAATCTTACTTTCTAGGAATAATTTAGTTTTCAAACAAAATTATCCGTTTTTATGGGTGTGAATACTATTTCACTATTGCTTACGTATTAAACCTACATATATGAATTTTCAATAATTTTTGTTTCCTTAAAACAACATACATTCAGTAGCAACTTTCTTATATTTATTAGACTTAATAAGTATTTTTGCGCTTTTATATACTGAATAAATATAGCAATAGAAGTATTAGTAGTACCTAAAATTTGTTATAGTTATAATATCTTAGTCTATATGTTACGACTTGCTTGACCTAAACTTGTTTTTTATAACAATTTGTTATTTTCTTTCTTTTTTTTATTTTGATGGTAACCTACCATCTTATAAACTTCATCCATGTCGTTTGAACTTTGTTTTAAACTTTATCACACTTCTCAATGTTGTTATTAAAATAAATCATTACATAATATATGAACTACATATTTCTCAAACCTGGCGTTTTAGAATTGTACAAAAATCATTTTGATATAATATAATCCATACTGGTTTACAAATTGTTGTCATGTGATGAATATGGTCTTAGATATAACTTTTTGATTTTATTGGTAGAAATATTGGTTTGGTTTATTTGATTCTAGTTAGTTTGTTTCCTCTTTAACGTACGTATGTATTGACTTATAACGTAGGATAATAATCATTAATATAAATAAAGCAACATAAAATCTTGATAAAATCATACTTCATATCCAGTTCCTTAAGCTTGTATATTTTACACTCCTATCCTGTTACTTTTTTTTCGTTTTTAAATTTTTGAATAATTAATCATTATAGTACCTTAACAATTATATGTTCTTCTTATAAACGTTTGTTGTATACTAATTATGTTGTACCGCAATAAAATGTTGTTATATTACATATATTTCTTAATTCGTATACCTATTTTTAACGTAGATTGACTTACGAGTCACGCTTTACCTTTTTTGCTTTTTATATCAAACAAGATATATAATACTTAATTGAAAAATGTACCTATAAAACTACTTACTGATGTAAAAATGGTTTCATCATTTCATTAAACCCTCTTGTTATATTATTTATATTTCATAATTCGTATATCTATTTATTTTTAACTTAGATTGTCTTACAAGTCACGCTTTATCTTATTTGCTTTTTCTATCGAAAATAAATATACAAGAATAGAAAAATGTACCTATAAAACTACCTACTGATGTAAATATCTACTTGTTTACTCTATATCGCTATCACAATATACCTACATCAAATGTGCCTTGTAAAACTACATGAATGGGAGAAATTTCCCTTAATTAAAAAACTATATAAATGTACGTATCTATATATTTTTAAATACGACTGACGAAAATTCACTGTTATTTTATTAATATCTTCAATGATATATTTTTTTAATCTTTCGCCTACTAAAAGAAAGTTATAAACACTGTTTTTAATACCTACTTCACATTATTTATTATTGAATTTCCTTATATTTGTTTCTTTGAGCAATAAATAAATTTGTATAAAAAACTTAGTTAAGTATTATTAGTAATATTTTTTTCATATTTTAGTTATATTTGGCAAGAAAAAATGTTATAGGAATTTATTTTATGTTATTTTGCTAAATAGCTGTGATTTACGCATATATTTATTTACCAACTTTGCTGAATGACAAAAACCTTATTTTAATAGTGCTTTGTTCCAAAAGTCACGATTTTATTCAATATTTATTTTATTCCCTCTATTATAAATGTAAATCGTTTGAACTTAATCATTGAAATTAAATCGTTCGTTGTTCTATTATTTCAACAGTTTTAACAAACGATGATTTTACATACTAACAATTAAATATCGCAATTGATATATAAATTATGTAATAACACATAATATTTTTATTTATTTGTGGACGTTTTATCCAACACAAATCTAAAATTTCATATTTTGAACTAGTTCGTAATATAAAATTGGTACATACCTATATATATTTCATTTTTTTGCTTTCATTTATATACATCATCACATATACCTATTATATCATTGAGTATTAAATAAAAGTAAAGTCTACATTGAAATTAAAATGAGTTCAAATATTTAATTTTGCTTTCTTTTTAGTGTATTTTTTTTGTTGTATTTTAATGTTTTCTTAATACATAGAATTTAAAACAACCACTTACAACTAAATCTCAATTCCTACTGAGATGGAAACCTACATTGTCTTTCTTATTTCTCTAATATTCTATAAAGGCTATTTTCTTTCTAAATAAATCCAACACTGAAAGTTGCTAAATATTTCATTTGTCCTAAACTCACAATAGAATCAACACTATATTATTTTGTACCCATGAAACTACCTTCTGTTTTAATTACGAAATAAGTTTATATTTTTCTGGGACTTTCAATCTATATTTATTTTGCATAAGTAACAAATTTCACCCACTCTAAGCCTAATCTCCTATCACTACAATCCAACGACAAAAACAAGCATAATATGTTATATGATATTTGACAAAAAATAATTGTTTTTATGTAATTTTAATTAAGGTCTTTTAATTTGTCATGTCTATATTTTTCGATATGCAATAATTTAAGTAAAATAATATGTTTCGATTTTGTTTTATTTTTTATCTACTCCTAATAATAGCTCCTTTATCATGTTGAAATTTCCTTACTCTTATCGTTTCTAACAACTTTCATTAATTACATATTATCA
>DWAJ01004803.1:0-12360 GCA_018238005.1 Eurema mandarina | reverse complement strand
CCTCAGATCGCCCGTAAATTATTTTTCCTTTCATTTTTATCATATTTCCCTCCTTTTCTAATGGGTTTAATTCTATTATAATTTTTTTTCACTTTTCATTATTTTTAAAGGGATCTACCCTGGTCTACATGTATTATCAAAATTATTTATAATTGTCTTTTTTATTCTAGTGCTGTGAATAAAATTAAATGTGTGTTTGTTTCTCTATTTTTCTGTTATTGACAATAAATTGCTAAGAACATTACATAAGGGGCATACTTTTAAGTATATTCGATATTATAGTTGTGAAAGAATTTTATATATTTATTTATATAAATATAATACCTATCTATATTTATTTACGAATGCGGTGATATATGACGCCTGACTGTTCAAACTCAATACACCTAAATATCACTGAATCGATTTTTCCCAATGAAAGAAGAGTTTTAACCAAAGAAGAATACAAACGAGAGGGAGTACCACTTGATGTGTGTGTAGACTATGTCTAGATTAAGGTTTCAAATTTAATTAAAAATTAAATCCAATAAAAGCTACTTTCTGAATCTTTACTTAAAATCGGGAAAAACAGCTTAATCAAACATTTCATTATTTCTGCACCATAAACATATGGGAATTAAAAATATAAATATTAATATGATAGTTTATTACTATAATAATATCTTGGACTTATTTAACTACTCAAAAAAGACTTGAGTGATTTAAATAATTCATACTTTGTGAGGAGTTGTAATGTAGCGAAGGAAGGAACAACTAGTGTTTGATTAGAAGTAGAATAGTTTAAGCATATATGTAATTAATATGTGAGTTTTTACGCTAAGGAAGTATTTAAATCAAATGTCTACTCTTTTAACATTGATTAAGTTTTAACTTCCGCATATTATATAATAACGAACGGCTATTAGAACATAATTTATTTATTAGATAAAAACACCATTAAGCTGAATTATCATGACCCCATTATAGAAGCACCAGATAACTATATTGTTTACATTTGAGAACGGACATTCTATTGCTCTAACTAAATCTCACTCTTTGGAGGAAGACACAGTGCCAGACATTCTACCGCCTGAACAGTAATGGGCAAATGTCACTGTGCTCTGGTCTGAAGGGCACTGTAGCCAGCGAAATTACTGGGCTAATGAGTCTTAACATCGTGTGACTCTAAGTGGGGAGCGTCGGTGTAGTGCACCCCGTCCGGAGCTGGGCTTTAGAGCAAAGTTCCGGGTAGCACTGCATTAGTTATGGACTGGCGTTTCTTTTACCATCAGAAGTGCGTCCAGCTCGTCTCCCCACTTCATCATATAAGAAAAGACGGTATCTTTAACATTCATTGATGATCAAGGCTCTAACTTAAGTACCACTCAAAACTGTCCAGATTTAACAAGTTGAAATACAAATAAATGGGGTTGAGACGTACTTAAAATTTTATTAGCGTTTCGGTATTCGTTAGTCATGTGGAAACGACGCTTTAGACTTTAGAGCTAACAGTAATAACGAATCTTGCATGGTTAATTTTAATGAACGTCAACTTCAAATACCTCCATTATTTGTGAAGTTGTACAAAATTGGATTGGATCACGATATGACCTAAAGGCGCACCTGTTCCAACCCAGACAGCGGCGGAATACTGAATTAGAATACTTAATTAATTATTGTTTTAGGTTTATACTTTGGCCTATCATATATTGTATAATTGTAATGTTAAGAAAATGTTTATTATTGAACATAACGTACGTATGTAAGAACAATTGATCGGTCAAATCTCAATGAATACTAACGAAGAAGAATAGCCAACATTTGTAATTAAATTAAAATGATAGGCAAACAACATCCCCTATCTATTACGAGTATGTAAGGTAGGGCAACATCAGACATCTATAAACTTCACGACTTTTATATGACGTATAAAACTAAAGTCATTAACTCCATTCATTGTGATTAAAGTAGAATATAGCGCAGGTCATAATATAACTATGCTTTAATCAATATAGGTTTGCAGTACTATTTTGTTCTAATAAATCCTTTACTTATTCAGGAAAATCACGATCTTCATACTCAGTCTTGTGATATTCAGGCGCTCTACTCCGAATGCAATCGGTCGATTTTGACTAGATAGTTTAGATGTATCTAAACTGTAGTTTGAGCGGATTCGAAAAAATAAACTTTTGCTGATGTTTAAACAATAACACAATGAACTGATGATCCGATTCTTTATTAGAATGGCTGAAATTCCATAACTCGGTAAGTGGTATCTATTTTTTTCGAAATCGACAACGATTGTATTCGGAGTAGAGCCGCATATAAATAAAACTATATTACTGTAAAGTTTTATCTAAATCCCTTCTATAGTTAAAACAACGGAACGGAGTTTTTAGATCAAAACGTAACAAATACAAACATTTCCTTGCAAATATAATAATGTAAGAATATATATCAAGATTAAATTTAATACTGTATTACCAAAACTTTATTTAACCATAAATAATAAAAAACGTTTCGAAACAAAAGGAAACAATGCAGTCTTTGTACGCCACTTTCATTACATATTACAACAGGAAGCACTAAGGATGTTAACCAGAAGGTCTCTGCCTTTTTAAAAGCGACAAATCAATTGATACTTTACATTGCGTCCTTCTAGTCGTTATTTATAAGTAATTTCATAAATTAAAAAATAGTTTTCTTTGTACCAAATTACAAATAGTATCCTATTCCTCCTATCTATCTCTCTATATATCCTATCACGCAATAGAGATAGACCTACACGTTCAGAAGGTGATTAAAAACCATCCATAAGAGTTAACTGTATTTAATTTCATCGAATTATTTATTAATAAGCATTGGAACAAAAATAAACACTTGACACGCCTCAATAACCCTAATACCCTTTCGATTAAACAAATCGAGCATTAATAAATTGTAAACAAATTTAGACACAATAATCTGTTTTTCCTTTGTCGCCAAAGGTTTTCGACCTCCGCAAGGGTCATTGTTTTGTGAACTTTGGCGAATGATGTGTCATTTAATTTTATATTATGTTCGACACATCTTTGGTAACATACAAGTGATACAATACCTCTTTCAATGAGTTCAGCTGAATAAATTTTTAATTCAAACTAACGATTTCTCTGTTGACGAGTAGATTGCTTAAATAATTTCCAGGTTGGACAAATTGCAAGCTATCAATGTGGATTATTGCTACGTCCAAAATATTGAATACTAGCTTCGCTCTGCGGATTCCTTAATTGGAAATTTATTGTTAAAGCATCTTCGTCTTATTGAACGTAGCTACGACATACACAAACGTTTTGAATCGGACCATAGTTCCGGGAATTATTGCGCATTAAAAAAACTACAGCTTTAAATTCTAATTCTTTAAAAATTTCGACACACAAATTTACTAATAATTTTAAAATTTTAGATGTACTCTTCAACATATGGCAAATAAAATGAATCAGCAAATTGGTATCAAAACACATAGATATACAGTTCACGTGTGTCATAAAAATGGTCATATTGATTGTATCATATGGGCATATTACACTGTGGAGAGGAAGTGGCCGGCTGATATCGAGGGTAGTATTTCGCAACTGTATACTTGATGCCCATTTAGAGTTTAAGGTTATTAAATATTTCATTTAAACTATGTTGAATTTACAGGGTAATGAAATGTATTAAATCTGGCCTTTTGTAAGGTATTTTTATATGTATACTCTATAGGGTGCATTGAGTATACTTAAAGTCGATTATGTACGCGCAACCTGTGTCACTTCTGACTAGAAAAGAATGACCGTGTTCTTCCACGCCCCTTGAAGCCGTCGTCGGAACGCCGGAAAGTATTCTCAGACGAGAAACTTATTTTTTCTTAACTAGCTTATTATCTACCTCTGAATTGGGTTTATTTTAATAAATATCTATACCTATTTATGAGACGAAAATTTGTAATTTCAATATTAAAATGACTCAATAAACGTCTTAGCTCGAAAATGTAATGATCATACTCTAAACAAATTAGTAAAATCAAAATTCATATATCCGAGAAACATGATTCATTGGAAACAGATCGATTCAAAAGTTGAGTAATTTTAACTTGTCATGGTCAATAGTGCACTAAACATTGGGGCGATGCAAACTGCACGTTGTTTCATTTCTATGCTAATTGAACGTCTCATCCAATTTTCGTGCAAGCATAAACGTAGTAATAAAAAAATTAGATCAAGAGCAAGTTCCCTGTGGAAATCGTTCGTTAAACAATATTTCTATGCTCAATGTGACAATGGCCACTATCAAACGCGTATGACGCGCGCATTGATAAAAAACAAAACATTGTACGAATCGTCGCGTCGGCGTATTGTAACAAAAATAAAAATTCTTTAGCGGACCGCCAAAACGTGAGCTAGTAATGCGCCGGCGCCAGCATCGACCGGCTGATTCACCACGACCGCGAGCGCGGCGCGCGCATCCGACAGCCTTATTCCTTTGATATTTAGACAAGGCCCGTTCTGCCGCTTCGTACACTTCCCGTGAATCACGAGTTGAGCGGTTTCAGTGGGTCGGAGGTTCGAAGCACATGGGGCAATATGCGTCCGGCGCGCGACCGCGTAAGTCGGCGCTCCGCACTTAGCGTAATTTCGACACTTACTCGTACGTAGTGTAGTGACTTTGATGCCAGTTTGTTTATTTATTTTACGTTAACTAAGAACTTTAAAGTGGCGAGCGAAGTGATTTAACATGGAGTTGCTTCTGCATTATTTGGTGTTGGCGATGTTTTGGAAACGTAAGTGTTTAATTGTTTTTAATATACAAAGTAGGTATAAGTGGCACAATGACATACACCGGTACAAATTTAATGGGTTAACGGACAATAATAAAATTCAAATGTAATTTGTATTCTATTCAAATTTATAAGTAGGATGAACAAGACTACAAAGATGGAATTATACCGCTCCGAAACCTTAACACAATATCCTGTTATTTATTGATTAATGACGACCTCGCTTTATTCATTCAATATTTATAATGCCAGCATAAAGATTTAGTAAACAAATCAGCTTTAGAGATTTATTTATTTTTTACAACAATATTAGTTTTGCAGCTCATATGTAAGTTCATAAGGAAACATAAAATAATAATATTAAACAAACACACGCAACAACTTATTAATTTTCGTTCCGCGACGAAGAGTTCAAAATGTAAACTATTCATGAAATACAGTTATGATAATCGTCAGGACACGCGAACGAATTTTTAATTATTATCGAAGTTTGACCTACTTAATTATGACACATTTTTGACGGAAAGTATATCTAAATACGATTTTTTTTACTTATACTGAATCAAAACCTCTTCAAGATAACATTTTGTGTATTAATAACACCACACATACGTACAATATTTTATTAAAATAATAACTTATCAAAATGAATTTGAAAAAATAATAAAAACCTATTCTATTGAATCTAAACGTTGAACAGCCAAATATAAATGGCAAGCTGAGTAAAATGAAGAGCAGACGGCGAAAGAACTAATTAACAAAAACGGCATGATTAAATTGGCGACGTAAATTAATTGGTGAAACAATGTGATTATATTAATTGTGGTTCTGGTGGTCGTAAAAGCTAGCGCCACATTTTTCAACACAACATGTCAATATCACTAATAGCCAATATAATATAGCGAATATGTTTTGTCTGAACATATTATATTTCGCTGTAGTAAAGTTAATCGTACGTATATATTATTATTATTATTTTACGAAAAAACTGTTTATTTCGTTGCTTTTAAAAGTTCTTTTTACAATGAGAAGCCACCGTTAGCCACCGTTATCGTAAAAGACAAAGGTGTTTTAATAGAAAAATATCGAAAAGGCAAGGATAAGTTTTACGCAGTTAAATCTGCGAGACATCGCTTTTTTCTTTAACTTCCATCACCTACGAAAAAGTCTTACCAAATCATAACAATTCTCTATGGATTTGATTGTTCCATCGTTAAAAAAACGGTAGCTTCAGCTAATCACATTCTATATTATGAGTCAAAATATTTGCTAGCGAAAAGAACGCATTATACGGTTATCGAACTGGGACCAGGCGGGGCATAGATTAATCAATGCTAGACTATACAAATATCCTAGCATCTGTTTCAAGTCTAGGAATATAAATATGTTGCTAAAGTTAATAAATTAGTCTATCTTATTAATTGTTGATATTTCTTTAAAAACGTGTTGCCATTCAAATAGCGTTATGCCGTGTCATTTAAATTACATATTTTAATATTTTATAGCAGTAATTATCCGTTACTCCAGCGGATTTCACGAACACTAAAAGGTTAACTAAATATAGAGATTATCAAATATTACGTGATACGTCCCACCAAAAACTTTACGGCCACAACACTATATACAGTACTAATATATAATTATAGATTTAAAATGTCAGAAACTTTTACCAAATACGTAATATAAAAATGAATCGCAAAATGTGTTGGTAAGCGCATAACTCGATAACAGCTGGACGGATTTACATAATTCTTTTTTTAGAATATTGCTGGATGTACGAGGATGTTCTTAAGCAAAAAAAAATAGGTTTAGGATATAAGGTTTCGGGTCGGATGTGTACAGCGTGAACGAAGTCGCGTTGGGCCCGCTAGTACGTAATATTTTCCTTATAATATTCCATTTAAGCATCCATTAAAGCGATGCAGATGAATTCCATCTAGTTCAACCTAGATTGTCTAGGGTATATTAAAATATGAATTATTATTATCTACCGGTGAAAATGACATCATCTTACCATAGGGAGTAATACTCTTTGAATATTAAGGTTTGACCCAGTATTCACAACTTCGTAATTAAAACTAGAGCTTTAGTATCATTAATTCATGCTGTGATTTAATTTCATTGTATTAGTACATTTATAATAAACAGATTCTGCTAGGTTTTACAACTCAGTATTTCGATTCACAAGCATTCACAGCGATTTGGAGAATTATATTTTTATCAATAAAGACGAAATTTAACTAATATTTAAATATCATAATATAAGATTTATTGTTATTATTCTGATACAGATGACGCATTCTATATGTTCAGAACCTACGCATTCGATAAATAATTCATATTTTTATTAAACTTTGCAGTGTCATCATCAATCCATTGTTTCGTGTGTGTGCCGGAGCAGAATTACGAAGGAATTCCACTTTGCGAGAGTTTCGACAGCAGCGACAAGTTCCTAAGGGAATGTGAACATTCCACCATGTGCGTTAAGAGGGAAACCTCTTTAGATTTAGAAAATGAAGGTAAGTTGTTATTCGCTTTAATGCTATTTATGTATACGAAGATTTCCTTATATGAGATATAGGGATATTTCTAATAATGTTCAATTCAATGTCTTTTTAGTCCACTGAAAGTCTCCAGATGGTTTATTTTAAGGGCAGTTAGAAGTTAAGCAAATCGTTGTGCACACTTGCACATTAAAAATTACTAGTATAGAGCTCTTAACGTTTAAAACCCCAGAAAATTGTCCATAAAATAAGTAGGTATAATTGTAAAAGGAGTCAACAGTCGATTTATCATTGCCTTTTATGCTAGTAGTAAGTGTGTCAAATGTTGCTAAATACGCGATATACGCGCCTCAACGGCCGTATTATTTTGTTTGCAACGGCCCGTATCGGCAAGTTTTTATCTTGCAACCATATCTTATTATATCTAACAAATCTCGTACCTAAATGTACAATTTTACCAAAATTGATATTTTAATATGAGTTTTAAGCTTTTAATAACATAACAAATTAGTTTAAATTAAATTTGGAATATACTTAAGTCATTAGCATTACCCTACATATTATAATGGGGTCAACTGATTTCTGTAAGAAGCCGACACAGATGTCGCGAAATGTAAAGATAGCCAATTAGGATACCACTTTATACTTGTTTTCAAGGAATAGGACATCTGTGGCGAATTGTAAACATTATTTCAACATCGAATAAACGTGTACATTGACTCTTTAATTCTAATACTACAAGATGAAAATGTTAACTGAAAAAATGTTAAGAATAATCTAATTAAATCTTACTTACTCTTTAACGCAAAAATTACTGAGTGGATTAATGGATTTGATAGAAAAGACTGTAGTATTAAAACAGAATACTTTTTATAAGAGAACTGCCCCCGGAATACGAGTACAAGCTGTTCGGGTTAATCTGCGTGGTGCAATAATGAGTCTTTGACAATTCATACCAATTTAGTTATCCATAGGCCATATACAGAAGTACCTAACTTGGCGATAAAATTAAATTAATTTCGCTGTTTAAATTTAAATTAACACACACGAGTCGTGATAAGTATGTACTTAGTACATATATATTATGTAGTAATATATGATAAATGTGAAAGTTTGTGAATATTTGTATGTTTGTTACTCTTTCACGCAAAAGTACGAAATGGATTTGGCTGATATTTGGCATGTAGGTACTTTAGACCCTGGTTTAACACATAGAATACTATTGATCACGGTATTGACCCGGGAACGTAAATTACCCGTTTAAAACCGTGGGGCACGGCTAGTGTTATAAACTAATGTCATTGACTTTTTATACAAAAAACATTTTTATATGTAAAAATACTTGTTTATTTACTCGTTGAATTTAATCAAATGCATGTACTTGGAAAAGCCACAGGAGTGAAATATGAATAACAGGAAATTCCGTGTTTATATTAAAATACATGTTCAATTTCAGCTTTTTGCTTTCTGATGAACGTTGACAGGATAATAAGAGTTAATTTTCAACCGACTTCAAAAAAGGTTCTCAATTCGACCTGTATGTTTTTTTTTCTATGTTTGTTACGCGATAACTCCGCCAATTATAAACCGATTTGAATAAATCTTTTTCAGCGTATAGGTAATACCTCAAGGGTGGTCTCATTTAAATTTAGTAATGAAAAAAACAACCCCCAAGGGTGGAAAATTGTGGATGAACTTTTTTATACGCAATATATCCGCCGATTATGAACCAATTTGAACGATTATTTTTTTGTTGAATAGGTATTATCATGAAGTCGTTTTTTTGTTTTATGTTAATTATTAAACATCGGAAACATGCACAAGGTCAAAATATTAATTTGACATTTGATTAGTTAAACAATTCTATTAAAGAAAAATAGCTATAGGATTTTTTTCCCCAATTTTTCACATCAACGTAGCACAAGGAAATATACAAAACTAAAATGCTTAATTAATTGTAACAAATAAACCTACACCTACGTGTAGCCTTCATTAAATCCCACTAAGTAACATGTTCTTATACACATTAGATAAAACGAAATTATTCTACTCCTTATATGTATGTAAATAAGGTATGTATGTATAGTACCTGTTACAAAGTCGACTTAAGCAGTTTTAAGTTACTAGTAACCATGACAACGTACAACCGCAATAGTAGCAGTAGGTTTAAAAAATGTGATGCGTTTATAAATATATTGTTTAAACATAGTTGGCCGGCCATCATATCACTAAAAGACCCGACGCGACTTCGTTCACGTTGTACGTATCCGCTAACTCGCGTTCCCGTGAGAATTTTGCAATATCCTGTTGTAACTATGTTTTAAGTTTACTAAGGTACCTGCATGTCAAATTTCAAGCGTTATTTTCATAGAAAAGGATTTTCCCGCTAATTCCCATACCCGTGGGAATTTCGGGAATTCCTTTCTAAGTACACCTCTACGGTACCTAAGCTACGTCCCTTCTAAATATTAAGTGAATGAATTTGAATGGATTAAATTAATTGATTATTATTCTTCTCAATTATTAGGATAATCGCGAAATATTTTGCCAGTCACTTTTCGCATATTTAATACACACAGTACTGAATATAACCTATATTACTCAGTGATAAGAATTAGTAAAATAGGTCTAGTACTTTTTGAGTTTATTCGTTACATACAAATCTTTCCCCTTTATTATGCAGATATTGGTGCAGATCTTCGCAGATAGCTGTCATTTATGTTACAGTAGTTTAACTTGGTTGAGAATTTTTAAGATAATTATAAACAAACAAATTATACTTAACAAAGACTTGGTACAATAACTAAACAGATTTTCTATAAAACAATGTGTCTTTTCCAGAGACTTTCGTGTCGGTATCGCGGGGTTGCGCTGCGCAAACCATGAGCGGTAACCAGGAGAAAATCAACGGCAAATGGAGACCAGTAGACACTATATACGAACCGTACCAACCCGGCTGTCAAGAAGAACCAAACGTGTTGGACAAACCAACGAAAACACTGAACTGTTACTGCCGGGGCGACCTTTGCAATAGCTCACATAAGAGCAATATTAGTTATTTTATTTTATTTATGCTTCCGATTTTATATTTCATACGGTAATTATAGATTAGTAGATAAAGAGCGGGATAAAAATGTGCAATGATGCATACATATTTATTACTCGGAAAATATTTTTACAAGAGCGTACGATTCAAAAATTATTATAACTTAGTTGCTTGCTATAAATAGAGTTGTAAGTTTTATTTACAAGTAAGTAATTTATTTTTTGTTTAAATATTAAACATTTAGGAAAAAAAGTTGGACCAATTAATAACATCGATTTAATTTTCTATCAAAAACCTTTACAAGCCCAAAGACAATACGAAAACAAAATCACAAGCTTTATCAAGTACACCTAGTCATTAAACATCGCGTAGTGTTTTAGCATTTTGCTCTTAATTTAATAATAATATTCTAAGTACTTACTGAACACTGCCAATGAAGGATGTTTATAAAACAAGCTCTAAATCAATACAACTAGGTTTATTGTAAAACGCTTATATTATATTCTATTTAAGTTGTATTTGTGAATCAAAATGTTTATAAATGTTTTCATTCCTCAAGTTTTGTTTTATTATTTAAAATTAAAATAACGTTTTATTGTGTAAAAACACAATGTTGATATATAAATAAATATGTAGGCGCAAAACCATCACCCCCGCTTTTCATGGAATATTCTAAAGAAATTATAATTATCGAAATCGGTGCAGTTCTCAATTTATCCACTTAGCAGCACATTTTATCAAATGATAAATACCTTTATCATAATTTCAGCTCATTAAATAAAATAATAGACATAATATTTCTAATCTTACTGGAATAACCTACAAGGTATGAAAATCCAAAATTAAGTTTTCTATTCTTCCCCTTTCATTGATTCCTACCAATCCTACTTATATTATATACCTACCCAAAAGTTTATTTTAATGAAATTACTTGAAGTTTGGCTTCCATACTCTAGATAACTTTTCATCGCAGTATTGACTAGTGACCGAAAACTACGAGAGTAATGCAGCAGAGAATATCGTCCAAATATTGAGTCATGTTGTCTAACTCTGATACATTCAATTATGAAAATAAATGTTTTTATTCTTAAGAAAAAATATAAAAGAAAATAACTCACATTAGCATGATTTTCAACGAGGCAGAGGAATACGACATCTTCTCGTAACAGGCGCACAGCGCCGTGCAGAGGTTGTGATGTTTTACTCTTCAACATACGGTAGAGGAGAGCGGACGACATGTGAGCGAAGTCCTCGCCTTAATAAGAAAATAATTCATTTGTAAATATAAAAGTTCTTTATGTATTTATTTTTTTTTTCTATGACTACAGCTCTGTGATGTATATTAACTAATATTCTTTGAACGGAATTCGACATTTTCCCTATGAAATACGAGACCCATTTCATTGTTTTATAAAAGGTAGACTACCTTTACAAATATCTAGGTTATAATATGTACCAAATTTCATCAAAATTGATTCAGTGATATAAGTGTGAATGAATACAGACAAACATAACATATATTACATAACAAATTACTTTCGTATTTATCATACTACTGGTACAGATTTCATAACAATATACACAATTAGTGTGACATGTTAATTCTACATCTTATTATTAATAGTATGAACATTAATATGGTGAATACATATTGTCAAAATTTTATAAGCTCTTTGGACTAAAATTTACTACTCAATAAAGTCATAAAATGCAACCACAGGCTATTTACCAGTAAGGTCATCCCAATGTGCAGATATAAGTCCAGAACAGTGCTCTTTCAGGGCTGTGGCACCAATCTCATCAGCCGCTGAGTAAAACTTCACACATGTCCTTAAAGTGGAAATAATTACAATTAGGATGTAACCTTCAACACAATTATGAAATAAGTACTAGAACAGTTAAAATGATTTCTTAGTTTATTTCCTTAGCTGGTGATTGTTTTTCCTGAAGCAAAAGTTTATTATAAAGCTTTAAGTACTCTTTTTATATTATAATTGTACCAATTCTACTTGTGTGTGTTTTTTGTATCTTTATAT
>DWAJ01004802.1:0-12361 GCA_018238005.1 Eurema mandarina | reverse complement strand
GTCGCCGTACAGTTCACACCTTCAAAACGAATCTGTCAGTTTACCGCTGATCTGATGTGATTTAATTGCAATTGTAATTATTGCAAACAAGTGAAGTGAAGTGAAGTTATAATCCACGTTTACGTTATAATTCTACGCCATCCGCGTAAAGAACCCTGTACCACCTAACCAATATGATGACGGCCCTATCGCTCAGCCATCGCTGGCGCCGTCATATAATTAGGTACTAGGTATAACTATTTAATTAACGAAAGATTATTTAATACCGATTTCAAATTATTTTACAGGTGTTTTACGGGCGAGTGTTCTTAGACATGTTTGATGAAAATCGATTAAGCCGTTTAAAAGTTATGGGGGGTTAAAGTGGGGAAGAAAAACCGAATGTCCACAAATATCCTCAAGTGGGGTATCAAATGAAACTTTTACATAAAAAAACAACAACTTTTAGAAGTTTGACGTGTCTGTCTGTCTGTCGGGGGTTTTTAACATTTTTAATTTAATTTATTTTTTTAATAAATTGCGGTCACTTTTCTTCAGTTCAATTAATAAGTTTGATTTTTTACAAGTTTAAGGGACTGTAGACCTGATTACCTGTACGGTTTTTTATACCTCCACCAGATATTTGACAGATAGTCAGATAGATAGGCGAATTAAAAAGTGTTCTGTTGTTTTCCATTAAGGTAAAAAAGTACCTATAGTAACCAGTTGAAACAAATTTTTAAGTTCAAAGATAAAAAATATTTTTAATAAAGTAATTAGGTATGAAAAGTATGATTATATGATAATTAGTTGTGATAAAAGTGTGACGCGAGTCTGATATAGCGGATGTGTGTTGCAAGGTTGGTGCTCGGATCTATTATTGTAAATAAATCATTGACTAGATAGAATGTCCACTCGGCGCTCTTCAAAAGTCGATCAAGTTTTTCAACAATCATATACACTGTACACAATTACTATTTCTAGCCTTAACTCAAGAATACCAAAACCACCGTCAAAAATGGCATTTTAGAAATTTGCGTTTACTTTGGAGAGCTGCGTTTCGTCAATCGTCTCTCTTCTTTATCTCATCATTAGTTTCCCTTTCTCTCAAACACATTGCTATTCCCCCATTTTGAAAACAAAGCAAGCGGCTACGCATTCGGGCACTTAGCTTTGCGACTGGGCGTCCGAGGGATCGCTTCCATAAGGCGACCCTCGTGTTGCCTGTTAACATTAAAAAAAACTTAACAAACGAGTTGCAACCCAAATATTCTTCCAAATTAATGAACTAGCAACTACAACAAGATAGATATAAAATTGTGCTCGATCATTGTCAATGAACAATCAAGTGGAGATTAGCACACCGCACCAACTATTGCTAGGCAGCTTGGGTCCAAAGTCGAGCTTCACGTGCCCTACGGCTACACATCTAAAATTACTACAATTGACCCAAGGCAGATGCTGGTTTCTCCGTAGATAATCATAAGATGAGTTAGCACATTTTGTACTATAATTGTTTGAAATCACAATAACATATTTAATTGATAAGGAGGTAAAGAAGTCATTCGTTAACTGATAAGTCCACTCGCAACCGATATTGCTGTTCTTTCTAGAAATACAAAGCGATTTTGTATACAATACGTCAATATAGCTTAAGAATTCATTTGTAATTTTTACACTAAAACACATTAATACACGCTTTCCTAAGCGTGGGATTAGATGATGCTGTGTTAGAAGCGTCCCGTGGTATCATTATTATTATAATCTCGGATTAACCGAGAACCTTAGTATTCTTTGATAACAATCTTGTTTCAACCTATGACTAATAGATAAAAATATATCTAAGCTAGTATCTATCTAGCTGTGCCCGCGACTTCGCCCGCGTAGAAAAGTGACTTTGGGCAGCATTTTTGAAAATGTCCAACCCGCGCCAACAAACGTTCAGCAAGTTCAACGTGATTCTTTAAATTGCCATAACTTTTTTATTTATCAACCGATTGACATGAATTAAACACTAAATGTGAAGTGACGCTTACCACAATATATCATTGAAAATCTAGATAAGATAAGCCATTTCTGAGACTAGCGTGCACAAACAAACAGACAAACAGACAAAAATTCCAAAAATCATTGTTTTGGGTTCTATTGCGTTAATAAAGAGCTCCTATAATATTTTTTCTCATATATCTTTCATGTACAGCGACTCGTTACGTTTTTATTATATATATAGATAGATAAGAAGAATAAGGTTTTCCAGGTTTTATTAGCTCTGCATGTTAACTAAGAAAAATGTTATTCTGTGCTGGAATCAGGTACAAATGATAGAATATGTTAAGGGCAATGAATCCTCTTATTAATTATTAAAAAAAACGCATAAAGCTTTAATTGTAACAATGTTGAATGTTATGTATAAATATTAATTGTTACAAATTATTTTATTACTCCAGTTCGATATCGGATAATAGCTTTAAACAGAAACAAACATGTTCGTACGTGCTGGAGGCCGTTCGGCCGAAATAGGAGTAGCACCCGCGGGTCACCTTCTTAAAACGATACGATCTTGTCAGATAGATTTCCGTGCGGTCAGTGAGTGTCGGAAGCCGACACATACCACTTTCCTACCATCAAACCAAAATATAAATTATATAGTAATAATAATAATATCGACCAGGCAGTACGTTACAGGCTCTATACCTTAAGTGTAAGTTTTCGTAAGTATATGAATTATACCTTCGAAAGTTCTAAACTTACAAGTATTTGTCGGTTCTTATTTTGTAATTCCGAAAATTGGGACTGTTGGTAGAAACTAGCGATTGAACATAATAATTCGTTGGTAGATTTACAAAAACTAGCCAAGGCAGACCTTAGGCTACAATACATTATCCTACCTTATAGGTCGTTGAAGTCAACAACCAAGGCATTTATCATAATCATAATATTGAACTTGGCTCTCATTTCACATTCATGTTTTTGATTGGATTTATAACTTTTCGTCCGCGTCGTACATCGTCAGTTAAGTTTATCTAAATGTTTTATTTAAACAGTAGGGACTTTTATGTCATACTAACTAAAACACAACTACAGCAAACTTTGTATCTTATTTGGGGAAAACACGACGTTGTACGCCCGGTCGGGACAATGTTGCCATCGCCGATAGTTGTTGTTGTTGTGTGAGTGTCAGCAGAAGGCTGGAGACCCAAGTTGAATAACCATGCATTGTTAAATTTTCCGACATAACAGAAATAATATTTTAACCCTGTAATTTTCAACTTTGATCTGACGTAAACATATAATATCATAATATATCGAATTCTCCACGCTGTTTTATATATCTGCTTTAAACATTAAGCCATGAAACATGTCTGCGAGCTGAAGGCGTGCGTTTCCGGGTCACGCAACGAGTGAGTGCTAATGAAGTAATGAATGCATCACACATGTACTTGTGTAGTATACACTATACACTATGTACTGGATCAGATCGATTGGCAAATATTGTTCTAATGCACGCGTCACCCGCCCCCCCGCGCCCCGCCCCGCTCCGCCCGCGCCCCACCACCGCTATGTCCAATAATAATATTATAGTATGGTTCGTGGTTAACATTAAGCTATAACAACGTAGATATTATGTCATTTCCTCTATTCCAACGCCAATTACTCTGTTATGATAATTACTCATGAATACACATTTATTATTAAATTAATTTCTTATTACACGTAAAAGTAGGTTAATGCTTTTTTTGAACTTTTTTTGTTGAACAGGATTTTTAATTTTAATGTACAAAATATTTTTTTTTGTTGTAATTTCCGTTTCGTTGCTTTATATTCTAATTAAAATAAAAAAACGCATTAGGTATGAATATTATTATCTATTATATAGTAATATAAATAAAATCAGTGTGACGGTTTGATATGTTGGAAAAACACTCGTAATGAAAATAATAGTCGTTGAAGTGAAAGTGAGACCCGCTGCGTGTACGAGTGTCCCTGCTCCCTACACACACGCATACACACGCACACACACGCGCGCACGCCATGTGGCTGCGGCCGGCGAGCTGCCACAAGCCGATCGCTCAGCCGCTCAGCCGCTCAGTCGCTCAGCCGCTCAGTCGCTCAGTCGCTCAGCCGCTCAGCCGCTTAGCCGTCTAATCCCGCATTGTCACAAACGCTACACGTTGTATTCGGCGGCTGGGTGTATTTATTTCATGTCGTTTGTATCCGTTTCATGGGACAGTGGAGCTGCAACAGTTTTATTTACGGCCGCTTCGGACGCTCTCTACGTGAAATATTTCGGCAATCCTCAGCTCTTTAAGTCGCTTTTAAAGACGTTTTATTCGTATTGAAGGCGGAAAGATTTACCTTTTTTATAGGAAATAACTATCATGAGATGAAGTTTTTCCTTAGTTGTTAAATTTATGAAGACACAAATAAATTTATAGGTTGTTAAGAAAAAATTATGTTAATTGTCGTTTGTGGTCGAGGCCGGTGACGCGGACGTCGATGTTTGAGTTGGACACGTAAGCTGTAACGCATAATTTCGTTTGATCGATGATGTAAGATGAATAATTCCTGTAATATTGATTATCAGAAATTTATAATCTCGTACAAAATAGTGTTATCTTAATATAAAACTTATTAGTAATCAATAAATTGTATCCAATAAATAATTATTTTATTTAGTTTGAATATTTAAGATTAAGATTAAGATTTAATTGTAACTTAGGCAGTCGGGGCCCATTAAAATCTATTCTCCAATTATCGGAGTGTGAGCCATAGATTGCAATGGGCCCCGACTGCCTAAGTTAGATCTAATTTTTTATTTTTAAATTACCTTGATACTTATTCTTCATAGTTCCAGATTGCAGAACTTGTTTTTGTCTTTTCAGTTTTATTTTTATTAGGTACGTAGTTTGGTTCACTTTTTGCGCAGTCGGTTTTTTTAATTTTTTAAATTATTTATATTATTTTACACTTTTTATTTATGATATGGGTAATCGGTCCAGGCATTTAGTCTGTGGTTCGCGGAAGAGTCTGCGAAGGTACCCGGGAGCCCCACTCGCTGTACAGTGCTTCAAAGGAACATACATACATACATACACAGACTGATGAACACATTACCCTCCTTTGCGGCGCGCAGTCGGGTAAAACAGAACCATTAATATTAATTCTGCTTTTCATCTTAGGGATGTTTTCAGAAGAAAAAGGTTGTTAATTGGAACAGCAAACATGAAATGTTACTATGTACACGAGTACGGCGTGCGGTGTGCGGGGCGCGGGGCGCGGGGCGCAGGGCGGGCCGCGACAGGTAACGCCGCTCATCGCAAACTTTTCCTTTAAAATCAAGCAAAACCCAATTTCCCTACATTTAAAAGTTAGCTCAGTCGCTCACTTATTCGAAAAATGTGTCGTAATAAAAAGCGGCTTGTTTAAATATAAATGGCGGCCGTAAAGCGCGCTTCCCGCCATAATGCATTAGTTGTTACCGCTCTCGTCTCATTTTATGTTTTCATGTTACAATTCTCACAACTTGTGAATTCCTCATAAGCTATTCTCACGCTAATAGCTTTATAAAGCGCTGCGGTTTTGTTTTGTTTTAGAATTATAAATACTATAAAGTACATCGTTAACTAGCTGTTGCTTGCGATTTCGTCCTCGTCTATTATAGGAACTAATTTAATCAAAGGTTGTTTCTGAGATTAGCAGGGTTAACACAAGCCAACAATAAACAAACATATTCTTCAGCTTTATAACTTGAAACTCTGGATGTAATTATGCAATTATAAACTTGAAACTTGTCAATACTTTTGAGAATTTTGCGCGACTGACACGAGTGTGCTTCGGCAGCGGCCAATAGGTTGTCTGATAATCTGCAAACATGAATTCACCAAACACCCAAAAATGATTTTTGCAATGTAATATAAGGAAAATTACTAAGCTTCACGACTACAGCTAGATTTAAATATAAGTATTGCATCAGAATTGAAATAGTAGCGACCATAATGATATAATCTTAATAATAATTAACATATTGCTGAGTCATCCAATGGAGATAACTACCAACAATCAGTGTCCTAATGATTGATAAGCGCCTGTCGGTGTGAAATAGCAATACGCGCTCGAACTGCTTGTGTTCGGTCTCCGTCGAGTGCTCACGCTCACTCATTTGACTCACATGTCAATCAAAACCTGACCATGGAGCGATATTATTTCACATAACGAGCTGTTACACCTCTTTTCACCAAGACTTATTGTTTAGCCACAATAATATATTATCTTTACTGACAAGACTTTCAGATGCAAGCAATCTAAAATTTCATGTAAAAAAATCAAACATCCAAAAAGCCACATCCAGTTAGCTTAGAATTGTTTTGAGCGTGTGTGTGAAAACAGTAATGCATGTCAGTCTATAGAGCGTATTTTTGAGGTCTGGTACTAGGCCTTGCATGAGATTGTTTCTTTCGATGGTTCTACATGATGATCATGAAGAAGGAGGCACTGTCTCTCCCCTCTCCCCTCTGCCCGCCGCCGGCCCTCGTTTAGCGACTAATGTAGCGTTTCATTACAACCCGAATTAATCATAACCGTGTCGGCCAAAGGTGATCCCGTAATGAAGCCGCCGCCGCCGCCTCGTCGGAGATGTATCACTTCGCACAAAGCAGGGATTACGGATATTCCGCTAATCAAGAATTATGGACTCTCTCTTCGGAATTTATATATCATCTTTTATGTATTTACTTTATTCTTAATACATTTTCTGTTATGACATAGTTTTGTACTATGGCAAAATTGTTATCTTAAGTGAAGTAGCATGAATGCTTTTGTGCAATAGAAGAATGGGCTGAAAATTGTGTTATTCTTTTTTTTGTCAAGTAGATATACATATTATTATATAGTTCAAATAGAAATAAGATATGATATGTTCAAAATGTGTATAAACGTATGGAATGTCGGCAGATGTACGTCGGGTTGCTATGTTAATGTTGTACTGTTGCTACTACGACCAGCCGCCGCCGCCGCCGCCGCTGCCCGCCGCGCGACACGACAACCCACTCAGCGCGCCCGTGAGTCGCGCGAGTGTGTGAGTCGACCCGCTACACGTGCACGCTACACGTACACTCGACGCGCGTGTGTGCGCGCGTGCGAGCGTGCCTGTGTGTGTGCGCGGTCGACGTGTGAGTGCTCTTATGCTCGCTGTTATTATAAAGCGCTGTTTCCGATACAGCCTGTAACACGTGTTGTGTTTACACCGTCTTCTAGACTGGCTTATTTTCTTATCCATTATGGCTTTAATACCTTCATTTTTTCTTTTATTTTATAAGAAATGGAGTACTTCAGAGAGCTATTAAAATCGTTTGTGTAAAGAATACCTACCACATACAGGTTAGTGAGTTACGTAGCTCATAATAATAACTCAGCAGATTTTTAAATGTATAAATGAGTTTGTGTTGATTGTAAGGAGTGGTCTCTAGTTCAGTCGTTTCGACGTCTAATCAATAAGCCCCCGCGGCCAGGTGGCCAGCCCTTAGCCTTGCTCCAACAACAATATAGTAGGCCTCAAACCAACATGTAGATTACAGCGTCGTTGCATTGCATTGCTTGCTTCTGATTCAGAATTGAGGCATTGAGTTTTCTTTCAAAGTTCATGGACAGATAACTTCAAATATATATACGTAGGTAGGGTGTGTGCGATTAAAATGTTTAAAAACTGCTTCATTTATCAAGCTGAAAGTGTCTGCGATAAATACGATACGATAAAAATAATAAATGTAAGTTAAATTTGTACAGTAGCAGATTGGCTCACTGGCTTAACATCTCCTAACAATTGTATACTAATTTAAATATTATGTCCCATACGCTGCCGTACTTTGGGCGCAAGAGAGGACCTGGAACACAATATCTTTCGATATTAAATAAGTACCTACTATGGAACGCGCCACGCACTGTTTAGGAATCATGATCGACATATTAAGACAATTTTATTTGTGGTAGATTTTCTAGTTGTAATATATTAAAACTATTAAAATAATATGAATGGAGGATGATTTTCAAGCAGCTCCGTATATCGAGGAGCTCTCGTCAGTCGTCTCGGCCGCACGCGCCTTATCACCATCGCCGATGTCGCCTCACAGATACGAGTAGGCTGACACTACACTTACTTACTTTCCAACATTATGCTATATCGTTTTACAATTTTAATTACATTCAAATTTACTGACCTCATTTAATGATAGAATACTAGTACAAAGTTAAATTATGACATCTTGTATTATGTAGTAACGGTATGCATTAACTGATATATGTAGTTAATAAATATGAATGTGAGCGGTCGCATGTAATCATGTTCACATTTAAGCCTTCATTGCTTCACAGTTCCCACATATCTAACTTTAATTGAGTTCGTATCGGAACCCGCTCATTACATCCACTCGCTGAAAGGAAAACAATTTATTTTGAATTCTCCAAAATGGAAACGAATATCAAACTACACGTAAAGCGAATGAAGGTTAATAGAGCCGCAGACGTCTAGACTTAATGGTACGATAAAATTAAAGGGTCATAATAATTTACTTTTATACGTCTTAGACAATTTTCAACTAATTGCGCTGGATCAATTCGTATGTTTTAACAAGTAAAGTCGCAAATAAAAGAGATAAATTGAACTGATAATACTATCGGGTGCAAATATTTGAGTAAGTTTATTGATTTCGTGTACATGTTTAGTAATCCTCTCGATGTAATCCCGGTGGGCAGTAGAAACATTAAACCCAGGCCGGCTGATCCGTCGTGCTCGGCGTATGGTGGGTACACTTCGATGGTGCACTAGTAGCCGCTGTAGCTACGCAATTTGCGACAAGACACACACCTAGTTTTCCAATTACAGAGCATAGTGCGACATTGCGATAAACGTCAACTTAAAGAAAAAATATTTGTTTACTGTCACTGCACGCATTAAGCGAAAGCTCTAGTTATTACTTTTGAGAAAGCTCGATATGTGAATAAAGAAAGATCTAGTTAAAGCATTCAATGTTAAGCATTACGCCGCATAATGCGCTCGAGTGCTGTAATTGGAAAAGCTCAGAGCCCTGGCTCGTCGCGGATATGAGGAGCACGCTAGCCGCCTGCAGCGCGACCAGCTAACATTCCGACTCCCGACAACCTGTACTTGTCTATACACCTAATGTTGTCGAATAAAGCTACTCGACAACATTTGAAAATCTATCTTTAATTTAAATTACTAATCACACATCCTTAAAGTTATTAAAGTTTTATATTGTAATTGATAGATTACTTCTATTTTGACTCCAAGACATAATAATATATAAGTAATATCAGTCATAAAAATATTTGATCATACTTTTGATATTGTCCAGTGCGAGTTCATGATGACGTCATAGCTATTGTACGTCGCTCGGAAAATTTACAGATAAGGTTTCAAATTTACATTTTGCTTTTTTAAATAAATATTTAATGTTTTGCAAAAAGTATTGGAATATGTGTACTTTTGAACTACGTAAGGAAGTCGTAAAATAAAACCTCAGAATAAATATTAAATATTTTATTTGAAAACAAACTTATACGATTTATGTATACATATAGTTTTGTTTACATAGTCTTCTTATTATACATCTGAAAGTGTCTACTTAAATCGAGTTTATTGTAAAACCTCACCTATCGTAGTATTTACACATTACTCTATACAGATGTTGATGCGCGTTAACGCTTAACATGTACAATACGCCCCGACCGCGCGCCGGCCGCACGACACCCGCACGACAACCGCACGACAACCGCACGACAGTCGCGCGTTTGCCGCACGCTTCAACCAAACATACGTAGCACAAACACGTTGAAACCCCCCCTGAGTTAATGTTCCTATGTTTGTTCGTCACGGATTTATCCAACAATATGAAATATATAATTAAAAACAGACTTTCCAACGTGTTGCTTCTTGCTATAATATGTACGTAGTGTACGCTGGGTCTACGGCCGGGGCCCGGCGCGGTCACACAAGCTGACCACGTAAATCTTGTGTTACCGCTCTCCTTGTTGTTGAAAAGCCTTCACACTCTATGAAGTTAAATAGTTCATGAAAGGGCACATGTCAATGATCTGTTTGATCTTGTATGACGGGAAATTTACGAGACAGTCGAGAAGTAATAGAAAAATATGTAAAATAGATGATGCAACGAAATAAATCAAATTAGATTTTTAAGATACGCCCAATAATAAAAGGATTTTCAACAACAATACGATGATCTCGCTCGTCTAACAATACAAATACAATAAAAACAAATATTACTCTTGTAAGTTCGTGTAATTCACGAGTGTGCGTTAAAACACGATATAATTTAAAACATTTCGCTATCCCACTTTGTATCCATTTCGGGACTTTGTATCTGCCGCAAATTATTCGCAAATTGTTTAGCATTGTCAGCTCTCCACCGCGTTCATGTTTGTAAATAAAATGATGAACTGTTGCTATGTGGAGCGGAAATTTAGAAAGGAATGGAGGCGAATTCAATAAAAACTAAGTGACATTCTAAATTCAAAATATGGTACCCAAATAATAGTCGGTCTATTAGAGTGTGTTCGATGTCGAGAAGTTGTATATATGCTAAGTCTCGGAAAAATATCGTAAGCGCGATTCAGACTCGGCGCATGAATAGCGGTCGCTACAAGAGCACATTACTAATGAAGTAGCCCATGAAAGAGGAAATGAATTAATTTCCAAAAAGCCTTTACCCGCGCGCCTGAGGAAATAATGTATAAAACGTTACGGAGTGACAATGACAGCTCTTTGAACTTCTCTATAAAATTTTCGCGATTCTCTTTTCAAGTAAGCAATCACTTGCGCGACAATAAACGGATATTAGCTGAGCTGCGGGAACTGCCGCGACATTGCGACACCGCGACACCGAGACACCGAGACTCCGCGACACCGCGACACCGCGAGACCGCGACACCGCGACATCGCAGCCCTGACACACCCCTGTCGGCTGCCCAACTCTTTTTATAAAACATTTTAATAAAAAATGTGTTTTATAACCGTATTGTTACAAAAGTAAGGACAGCAATCACAGACGCATCGAATAAGTTCAAGTTTCAGTACAAAAAGGGGAATATCGTCACATGTGGGAGCGCACCCATCCATGCATTACTATTACTAAAATAAATACAATTAAATTACTTTGTCATTTACTAAACAATACAACACTTAATAAATAATTCTTTACCACTTTCGTGTCTTGTATTTCATTATGATAATATGACGTTGTACGTTTTTGTAAAAATATACAATTTTTGTTAATAGAAATAAAAATACAAAGTAAATTCAAATAGAGATGAATCACTTTGAATTAATGTTGCACAAGTATTACCTACACTTGCAAGTGTGTACTACACGCGGGGCCACTGATTAGATATTATAATACCACGGAAAGATAAACGGTTGTCGTTGCAAAACAACTGAAGTTCTTATGATGAAATCCATCTTAGTCGACGGATCATCTGATCATCAATATTTACACGTATTAAAGAGCTACTTATCATGACAAAAGATGAATGTTGAGCACAATTCGAATTGCGATCCGTATCCATAATTAATATTATAATTCGCTTAGGTCTACGCGTGATTTTATCCAACATTCTTTTAAAACTTAGTTTTAAAATTTCAAACAATTTAACATTTATAATAAGTTTAGATGAAACGGTGTGACGTGGAATGGCACTACGTTTCGAGTTTATTTTATTTGGTGAGCGACATAGCTCTCGGGCCAGAGGCGCTACAAGTCACTTGTAACGCGTCACGCGTCACGCGGCTGAGCGAGAGCGCAGTCCGTCGCGGCCGCCGCCGAGTCGACGCTCGCCCGAGCGGCGCGGCCCAGTACAGTGGGTACGCTACGTTGCTTCGAAATGTTATAACGTGTGAGGCGTGCAATCTGCATCGCTTCCGTTCGCGCGTCCGAGCTGCCCGCGAACTGACGTTTACAAGGTAATTTAAATATTCGACTATGATACTTTATTTACAATTCCTAACGGGAGCGAGAATTTGCAATAATCTAATTCGTCGTTCCATTCTGTGCGCGTCTGCCGTCCGCAAGTAGCGGGTTTGAGCACGATTACACGCTCAAAATATTGTTACATAATGTTTGTAGACGGCGCGCGGGCTCAGGCCTCGCCTCTTTACACACTTCACAATTAAGTATAGCGAAACGGTTCAGGATACTCGAAGCGTATTAAATAATTAAATTCGCGAAGCGCGTTCGTCGCGCAGAAGGGAACGTACGTGACAATCAGACGATACATCTCGCTCATAAAATCTTAACGTAGATCTAGTCAATATGTGGATGTGGGGTGGGGGAGGGGGTGCGTCGATGGTGTAGGG
>DWAJ01004801.1:0-12361 GCA_018238005.1 Eurema mandarina | reverse complement strand
ATTCAGAGGACCACCGGAGTCTCCGCCGCATGTTCCGACTCTGCCACTGCCGCTCGTGCAAATTGATGAGTCGATGATAGAACCTCCGTAGCTATTTCTGCACTCAGCGTTGGTGATCACTCGCAAGAAGACTTGTCTTTGACTTGTGTTGCTAGGAACGCCAGTTTGTGCTGTTGAAATATTGAAATATTAAACTCATCAGAAATATTTCCAGATGGTGAAAATTCCCGCAATAGTCTCAGTGGCAAAGAACTGTAAAAGAAAATATTATACTCACAGTCAGAAGTTATACCGTAGCCAGACGCTAAAGCCCAGGTGCCTACGTAGAGGTTAGTGCCGGAAGCCAAGCCGATTGGTTGAATGTTGTCTAAAAAGAAAAATAAAAAATAAATAAATATAACCTTTAAAACACCAATAAAATCAGCAGAATAGAAGATCTTACTGTTGTATCCAACCCAATTGATAGTGATCACAGCAACATCATTGTGAATGTTTCTGAAGTCCCAGCTCTCGTGCATGCGGACGTTTGTTGTTGTGATACGAGTACCGCCGGTGAACAAAGTGAGAGATCCCAGTACCACTTGGAATTGACGAGCTTGGTTGGAACCGTCCCACCAGCAGTGAGCAGCAGTTACAGCCCTTGTATTCGTGAGAAGAGAAGAACCGCAGACAGACGTCCATCCATTGGTCAATGTGATTACAAGACCGCCCTGTTTATAATATAAGGCATAAGTTTAAGGAATCATACAATTTAACTTGACGAAAATAATAAGTTAATTGCAAAGTAGGTGGTAATATATCCACAAAGCTTATTTTAATTTTCTGATAAAGGTAAAAGTCAAAATTATTAGCAAACATCGATGGCATCAAAAAAACACACTTTGAATAAATCACGTAATTAAACTATTGAAAGTTATTAGCAGAATTCGGTGAACTTACTAAATGTGGGTTCTCTCCCAAACGCGCTGCACCGCCTCCAATGATTCTGCTGCCATCAAAATCTATAGCCGATTCTTTTTGCTGGATTCTCTTTGCTTCATGGATTCCTATTTTTGAGTGGTACTCAAAAGCAGTGTTATAATCCGGGACGGACGCTTGAACAGCAGCCAAGAGGCCAACGAAAAGTACTAGCGACTTCATTGTGATGGACACCGGGTATGGTCTAACTCTGCATTTTATAGTAAATTCTGTATCTCAATACCTGGTTATCTCCGAGATTTCCATTATTAAGTACTAATGTTTATCGCTAATACGTTATCTTAATATGTTATTTTATTGGTATTTATTAAAAAATAAAGTGTTCTTACATAACGATAATGTGATGTAGCAATATTTAGGAAACTGTGATTATTATCAAAACTTGTTGATAGAAAATACTAGAAATAAATCAAAGATAAAAGAAACTATAGCAAACGAGAAAAACAAAGTTAAACATTTTTATTTTCAATCAACAAGGGTAAGATACGAGTTTCTTTGTGTCCCCAATAAGATCTGTTTAGGTATAGTTTAAAAATGTGGAGAATATCAATCCCTCTGTATGTCTATTTTGGTATATTGTTTTATGGAATTATTCGACCTCTTGGCAATTAGCAATAGATTTTTAGGAATCATAATATCTTGTTTGTTCCAGGCTACACGTACACGTAATATTTCTAGTTTAAAAATTTTCAACTATTTTAATTTGACTGTAATATTTGTGTTTTTTACCTCATCTTTTGACCAGACATGCATGTCTACTTATAATATTTTTTTAGATATAATGTTGTTATACAGGAAGCCTATTTAATTAGACGAATCCTTGAAGGCATAGTAATGATTAATATCAATAAAAATGATTACTCTTTTTCTTTTCTAACTCCATATCCACTATGCAATTGGAATGGAATGGAATCCATTAATTGGAAAGGAAAGGATACATTTGGCTGAAGGTTGGCATACCGATAAATACCCTGGATCATTATTGTTATGGGAAAGTACGGGTAAAATAAACAAAAGTTTAATTATAAAGCCTTAATGCTTGTTTTTAAAAATTTTAATTAACTAATTTTCTTAAAATTTAACTCTAAAGACGAGCTCGAATCCAACTATTGAATGCTGAAATACGGGCGAATGCAGAGGGCGATCCAGCTTCGCATCGGACATTACCGAAGTTTGTGACACCAATCTGAAAAAAATAATTACGATATATAATCAAGTAAAATACATCTTACATTTCAATTTTGTCACACTGCATACTTAAAAGCCCAACTAACTACAAAGCCCATTCAATTGATATCCATATTTTGATGACTCATTATGATGGCAGTGACCATCGTTATGAAGTCATCAATGTTACTGAAATGTGGTTGCAATTATTGTAGAAAGTTAGTTTATACATCTCAAATTATATACCTAAGTGTTTTTAAATAAAAATTTAAAAGTCATCTAACTTTATCTAGACGAAAACATATTAGCCATTTAATTACATGAATTATTATAAATCGATATTTCATAATTATTATAACAACGTGACCGTATATTATCTGATAATGTATTTCATCCGGAGAGAGATTAATATGAATTACAATTATATTGAATTTTAATCTTGCTTCATTAGATTAAAATTTAAATGTGTAATGACTAAGCAATTTGGTTTTTACAAAATTAAAAAATTAACTGATAAAATTCTCGAACCATTATCCTTGTATTGCACGTACAAAGAAACTTAACAATAACCTATAGGAATACAGTTCTTGATATTGGAAAATATAGAATGATGATTTTTGACATTTAATATAATTTTAATTACTATTGTCAGTATAAATACGAAAATACGACGTCTTGTATACTAAAACAAAAGAGGATGTTGCCCCAACATTCGACATATTATCTTACTTATTTTTTAAAATCGAATGATAAGAAAAACCTTGATACAACTCCAGACAGGAAGCAATTATAGTGAACTGAAGTCCATTATAACTATACTTCATTCAAATCTTAATATATATAAATTACGTGTTACGTGTTTTGTCTGCGATTGACTCTTAAACTACTAAACCAATTTTAAATCAAATTTGCGCATTGTGTGTAGTTTGATCCAACTCAAAATATTAACTTACATCATAAATCATAATATATGCGAGCAAAGCCGGGGCGGGTCGCTATTATTTATAAAATCTCTGTGACGGTGTAGCTACGATCTTTGTGCACGATACCTTAATCAGTGCGTTATAGAAAATACGCTATGGTGCTCAAAATTTACTCATACATTTTTGCTTAAAGTTTTATTATTTTATATCAAACTAGCTGTTGCCCGCGACTCCGTCCGCGTTTTCTTTCATAAAAAAGTTATTCCCCTGGAAACTGGATAAAAAGTATCCTATGTCCTTTTCCTGGTTCTAAGCTACATCCCCACCTATTTTCAGCCAAATCAGTTAGCCGTTATCGAGTTATAAATGGTGTAACTAACACGACTTTCTTTTATATATATAGATATAGATTATACACATACTTCGTTAGAAGGGTAGGTATTTTTAAGATGCACCAATTGTTTTATCGATGCGCAAATAACAATATTTAGCATAAATTTCTCCCGATCACAACCAGAATTAAAAGAAGCGGTCGCCTCGGGTTTTGTATTTTACAATGCAAAATAGGTGGCAGTCAGTTTTTGAAACAAAATTCGTTTTTTTACTTTATACTTTTGAATTTAAGCAGCGATATTATGTACCTATTAGTAAGGAAAACAATGATTATAACAGTAAGACGTATTTACCAAAGTCCTGCTGCTTCCAGATCCAACATCGAGAGGACCACCTGAATCTCCTCCACACGTGCCTCTGATGCCTGAACCGCTCGTACAGATCGTGGAGTGAATCACATGGGGTCCATAGGAAAGCATGCAGATCGTATTGCTTATCACTTGAACGCTAACTTGCATCTGAACGGTATCTCTTGGTACACTGCTTTGAGCTACAAAATCATTTCTGTTACAGTTAAATATTTATTTATTGGTGTAAGGTGTTATTTGTAAAAATACCATAATACACATTTAGATTATTATATTTCTTGTGTATTTTTTTAATCTATGTAGTTTTTCTGATAATATATTAAAACTGTTTTTATTTTAAAAGAGCAACTAACAAAGTCTTTGACGGTTCTTCTCTTAAGAAAGTACTTTCCGAATTGAAGGTACACAACCCTTTTGTAATATAATGATGATTTGTGGTTTTTTCTAATAGATTATAATTTATATATATCATTGAATTTCGAACGATTCTTAGAACCAATCTTGTTTCACAATATCCTAAAGGCTATATTTACAAAGGATTACAACTTCAGATGGTAGTATTTTATTTTTCAATTATATTTATGATAATATTGTATCTTTATATGGGTACCGTAAAAAGCAGTTACTATTTGCTTAGAATTATTCTTATTAAGAAATTTGGCTTACAATCAGAAGTGACACCGTAGCCGGAAGCAACAGCCCAGGTGTTGACGTAATCGTTGGATCCAGAAGCCAGGTTGATAGGCAATATATTATCTGAAAGAATATTAAAGCAATTCTAACTTGAGCAATTCAAACAATAAAAATATGTGACAAATATATTATGTAATTTATTTCGTTATCTAGTTGCCATAACATAAGCTTCTGCTTAGCTTGGGACTAGATGGCGCTGTGTATAAATGTCCTGAAAATATTTATTTATTATTTATTATTTATATTGAAGTAATATCGAACTTTACGTTGCTTTTAACATAAGGTTAGTAACTCTTTAGCATTAAGGGGTTTGTTAATATTTAATTTTTAATGAATATTACGTATTTATAATTTAGAACGCTACCACGATCCGAAATCAGGGTTTCCATCTGGTATTTACGACCTTATACACATTAGAGTCGAAAAGCGCACAGATTCTTCAAAAGCAAGTGAAGCTTTGTGTTTTTGACATTTTCCATACTACTAGGGGTTCATATTTTTAATACATATGGATAAAACAAAAAACGTACTTGTGTACCCAACCCAGCCGATAGAAATAACAGCTATATCATTATGGAAGAGGCCGGTAGCGTCTGGGGCCCAGTTCTCGTGCATCTGAACATTTGATGTGACGATACGAACTCCTCCCTCGAAGAGGGTCAGAGATCCCAGTACTACGGTAAACCGCCAGGCTTGGCTATAACCATCGTTCCAACAGTGAGCTGCAGTCACCAGGCGCGTGTTGGAGACCAGGGAAGATCCACAGACCGCTGTCCAGCCGCTGGTTAGGTCAATTACTAGTCCACCCTGTAATATTCAGAGCTCAGGTATACGAAGCATAGCATAACAGCAAAAAGTTGTAAAAGCAATTTTACTTCTGTTCACAACTTATTAGAATTTGAAATTACGTCTCAAATATACTTTGCTTGTAATTTTGTATAGGTTCTTAATATTTGGTTAAAATTTCTATAACTGTCATAGGATATTAACATTTACACGTTAATGAAAATGGCTATTAACGAATATAATATTGTACTTTTTCTTCATTTCACTTTACCTAGTATGGTATCACCTCCTACAACGTATCCAACTTAACAAAAAAAGTATTGTTGATCGTCTGTAGTAACATTACGAGTACTTACTTTCAATATACCTGAACATAGTTTTAAAATAAATGCATAAAAATTGGCATGTTAAAACATTACACTTACCAAGTGTGGGTTATTTCCCAAAGTCGAAGGGTGACCTCCAATGATTCTGCTTCCATCAAAGTCCAAAGCGGATTCAGCTTGCCTGATCTTCTGTGCATTAGGAATTCCGAATCTCTCATGATATTTGTAAGCGGTTATATCTTCCAACTCAATGGATTGAACCGCTGCTAGAAACCCGATCAAAGCCACTAGGACCTTCATTGTGCCAGATTCTTCTACACGTAACCAAATAGATCGAAATGTCGCCCTTTTATAGTTGGCTTAATCTCAATATTCTGATATACTTTATATTATATCATAATCATTTTAGTAACATAGATATTATGAAATTGAAAAAACGCGTTGTCATACCCCCCTACCAGTGGGTTTTTTTCGTGTAAATCCTTAATTACATCATTTAGATTAATTTTATCAATGGCTTGAGTTTAGTTCGTGCGTACCCTGTGTTGTACCAAAAAAAGTAAACTACATTTCAATCGGCTTGTTTTTTTGTTAGTTATGCGTGAAAAACGTAAAAAAGACAAAAAATTCGAATTTTAATGGCTGTATATCAGTCCTATTATTATTACTAAACGATTTTATTTAGCTTGACCCGTACGGTGTTCATTTGTTTGGGTCAAAATTCAACAAAAAACACGTTTATATTTTAGTCTAACATAACTATTTATTTATTCTCTTGTTTCCAATGCATATAAAATAGAACCGTTTAACTTAAAAGCTTATTTTTCGTTTTATATCTATATCTATACATATAATAAAAACTTAACGAGTCGCTGTCTGTAAATGGAAGATATATGAGAAAAAATATTATAGGAGACCTTTATTAACGCAATAGAACCCAAAACAATGATTTTTGGGTTTTTTGTCTGTTTGTTTGTGCACGCTAATCTCAGAAACGGCTTATCCTATCTAAATGGGGTTTTCAATAATATATTGTGGTAAGCTTTACTTAACATTTAGTGTTTAATTCATGTCAATCGGTTGATAAATAAAAAAGTTATGGCAATTTAAAGAATCACGTTGAACTTGCTGAAAGTTTGTTAGCGCGGGTATTAGGCATTTTCAAAAATGCTGCCCCAAGTCAATTTTCTACGTGGGGGAAGTCGCGGGCATAGCTAGTTAAGAATAAAATGAAGCCGTAACAAATTTGATTTCAAGTCTGTGAATTAGCTCTTTCTAGTAAAAAATAAAGGATGCCAAGTGCATCATTATCATAATATTAAGATCATTTATTTAAACAAGCTAAAAATAAAGTTCTATTCTAAAACTTTTACTATTAACTTATGAAGTCATTTAAAATTTTACACGGTTGATATTATTTATATGATATGAAAGAATTTTGAAAATGAATTTGTTCTTGATGTAAAACTGTAGGAATTATCAAATTAAACAGAAAGATTCAGCAGTAAAACGTATATTGAACTTAATATGGCGGTGTCGTAATACAGAAAGGGATAGTAAAAGAACGACGCATAGACAACTAGCGCCGCGCAACGACAATAGTGTTAAGGGCGCGTTCCTATTTAATAATAATTGGGTTGCGTTCCATTCCTAACAAAAACGTTATAATATTAGTTTATAGTTTACATTGTGAGTATTAGTTAATCCGGGTATAAATTTCCTGCATACCAAAATTTCAACCCAATCTATTAAGTAATTTTTGCGTGAAAGAGTTAATATTATACAGAATAATTGACCTCAAGTGCTGAAATGAAACAAAACGTTGTATTATAGATATTTCTAATAAGAAAACGTGAAAAGTTTTAGCTGACAGAGAATGGTACGAACACTTTATGTGTATTAAACACATAATATTTAATCTTATCTATCTGCACACTAAATTTAACACAAATCTGTTCAGTAGTTTTTACTTTAACCAGCACAAAGTACCATAAGTGTTTTTAATCTTAAAAGTAAGTAGTTAGTTAATAATTATAGTCACTTAAACGAAAAAAATTTAAAAAAAGGTCAAGATTCGGGTTCAACCGTAATGATAAATGAAATTCCTAAAAATAAATAATGTATAAAATGCATTCTCATTCACGATTAAACTTAATTATCTAACGTGAAAAAGTGCATATATACGGTCGAATTGAGTAACCTCCTCCTTTTTTGAAGTCAGTTAATAATCAAAGGTGTACGACTATATATAATTTAAAGCATTCGATTATTAAGTCGTTAAGTCTCATTTTAATATAGATATTGTCAATGGTTGTCTGAAAGATATGGCCTTTAGGCATAAAGGCTACCCATTAAATGTGTATAGTGTAGAGTATATTAAGTTTAATAATTCGACTTTGAATTTTTGTTTCAACAATGACCACGCATATTACGTTTATCTCAAATTTAAAAATAAAAGTAATCAGCAAATAATCTCAATGATCTATTATTTAATTGGAATACTCGTGTATTCAATGAGCATAATGTTATATTCCATATAGATACTATACGAATCGTTGCTGATTATTAGTAGGTGCATTTTCTATTTAACTTTGAGTGTCAAAAATAAACAATATGACGTTTTATTAGTACAGTCCCCAATGCGAAAAAGATAATCTTTCGTGGGACTTATGACATTGACTCTTTAAGACTAAGTCTGTTTGCTAACAACTTTCAATAGGCGTAAATATTCTTTGAAAGCAGGCGTTCTTAGGATTAATTTTGTTTTTTCATGGAATGAAACTTTTTATCTAATCGAGTTATAATTTTAACACGAATTAAGCCATCGACAACGATGACTAATCGCAACTCAGCTCTATAACAAGCTATCATACGATCCATGCATTCGCGTTGTAATAAGGTTATAATTTTGTTTACCTTAATCGGAAGCTAGTTCAATTTTAAACTCTCTCATTATATAGTCCATTGATTTTTTAATGCAATGATAAGCAAATGGACAGAAAGGAGGACTGCGTTCTCAATCTTTAAACGGGAAGGATTTGCGAAGAAATGGAATAAGGGATACGACAAAGAACGGCGGAAGTAATAGATATAGAAGTATAGATTAATTGTAAACGTTGGGTACTATACATTAAAACAATATAAAAATATTTCAGAAGTAACTATATATAAGTTACTATACTTAATTCTGTCCATGACTAAGTCTGCTAGAAGAAGTACTGATACAAATATTTATCATTCAAAACTTAAATATTCTTACACTTTAAGTAATCCAAAACCATTTGTCATTTATTGCATATAAATTTATTTCTTTCATTTATTTTAAATATTGGTAAATTACAAACGAGCGCGGATCCAGGCGTTGTAGGAAGAAACCCTGGCGTAAGCTGATGGGAAGCCAGCCTCGCAACGTTCAGCGCCAAACGACGTGATACCAATCTGCAAGAAAACTCAATGTGTCATTATTTACACTAATGATCTATTTGATTTACAAGATCAATGGTATACTCTCTTACTCTGCATGAATTTATAAAATATATTATATTCATACATTCTTTTAGAAATCTTATAAAAAATTAGCAGCTGATTCTGTGAGTGAAGTTCTACGGACAAGAAAAAGTATTGTCTGCAAAAGATTATAACAGTTATAAAATTGATCTTTATATTTACCAAAACTCCATTGGGTCCATTTCCAATATTCAGAGGACCACCGGAGTCACCACCACAGGTTCCGACTCTGCCACTGCCACTTGTGCAAATTGATGAGTCAATAATATTTCTGTAGCTGATTCTGCACTCAGCGTTGGTGATCACACGCAAGCTGACTCGTCTTTGACTTGTGTTGTTAGGAACGCCCGTTTGTGCTGAAAAAGTATTGAAACATTACATTATAAATAAAACTTAATCAAATTCAATATTTCTAGAAAACACTAACATCATCGAAAATTCTTAATAACATTTGTTTTGTACATATTATATCGTATAAAAAAATAAATTGCACTCACAGTCAGAAGTTGTACCATAACCAGACGCTACAGCCCAGCTACCTACGTAAAGGTTAGAGCCAGAAGCTAAGCCGATTGGTTGAATGTTGTCTAAAAAGAAAATAAAAAATGTATTCTATATAACCTCAAACATATAAAGGAAATCAGCATAAATAGAAGATCTTACTGTTGTATACAACCCAACTGAGAGTGATCATAGCCACATCATTGTGAATGTTTCTGAAGTCCCAGTTCTCGTGCATGCGAACATTATTCGTGGTCAAACGACTACCACCGGTAAACAGTGTGAGGGATCCAAACACAACGACAAATTGGCGAGCTTGGTAGGAACCGTCCCACCAGCAGTGAGCAGCAGTTACAGCCCTAGTATTCGTGAGAAGAGAAGAGCCGCAGACAGACGTCCATCCATTGGTCAATGTGATCACAAGACCACCCTAGGGGTAAAAATATACATAAATATTAAAATATTTCTGGGATAAATTGAAGGAGATATTTATAATCAACTTAGTTTTGCGCTTTTAGAAAGATATATTTTGGTAAAAAATTCACAAAATTTATTCAAATTTCCTTACCAAGGTAAAATTTAATAACAATTTTTAATAAACAGACACGAATCACAAAACGGAACTATTAAAAGATTTTCATAGAACTTACTAAATGAGGGTTTTCTCCCAAACGCGCTGCACCGCCTCCAATGATTCTGCTGCCATCAAAATCTATAGCCGATTCCTTTTGCTGGATTCTCTTTGCTTCATGAATTCCTATTTTTGAGTGGTACTCAAACGCATTGTTATAATCGGGAACGGTGGCAAAAGCCACAGCCAGAAGACAAGCGAAGAGTACGACCAAATTCATTGTTGAACACCGGTTACCAATTAATTGTGTCTAAGACTCGTGCAGCATTTTATAGAAAATTCTGTATCTTAAGAACTTGTAATCTTCGAGATTTTCATGAATAGCAATTTTTATCACTAAGACGTTATCTTAATATTTTATTTTATCTAATTCTGCATATTATGCTGGTGGAGAAATAGGAATAAATATTAATAGCAAAATACCAAATATCTTTTAAAAGTCTGCGCCAGGATCAAGTTATATGCACAAAAGTTGCACGTATTGGACTTAATTCTTTGACACCCTTTTTTTTACATCCCCGAGGGATACCCACCCACCGATGGGGAGGTGGACGGGTTATGTCGGGCACGCTCATGACGTCTCGCCACTACCGACTTAAAACCCCCAGAATAATCCTGCAATCACCTTGAGACGGGTTCACAGGTACGCCGAAACAATCATCTGTGAAAATTGTTTTACACCCTGTTTAATACACATACGCTACACATGCACTTCGGTTAAAGCGAATTCAAAAGAGGATTCTTTGGCATTTGGCTGCTTCTTGTTTTTTTTCTGTTAAACAAAAAAAAACTTTGTTCCCGCCCAATTAAGCGCCATCTTTATAACAACATTGAAAACACATATTAAAAAAAATCAGAAGTATTGTTTATATAATTTGAATTTACATTTTAAGTTTTGTTAATTGAAATTAGGTTTAAGTTTTTGTGCATGTTGTGGACGATTCTAATTGTTGTAATTTATTTACAGTTTTTTATTCCAAAGTAAATGTCATTAGAATAGTTATTATTCTAAAATAATTATTCTAACGACAATCATTAGCAAAAACATTGTACATAATCTGTTCTGGACATTATCAGATAATAATTGGCAGAGATTATTTAAATTTACATATTGATGAGATGTAGCTTTCTGTTTGTTTAAAAAAAAAATTACTGTTATACCTGAAATTTATATACTAGCTTACTATGGTAAATGTAAAACCCTTTATTATGAGGGCATCATATTTTAGAATAATTATTGTAACGACATATTTATTGGCAAAAATATTGCACTGTATAATCTGTTCTCGACATTATCAGATAATAATTGGCAGTGATTATGCACAGTGCTATAATTATGAGATATAGCTTTTTGTTTGTTTTAATTAAATCGCTATTATTAGTTTATTTTATCTTCGACGAATTATATTTTTTGGGTAATTTAGTGATTTGTACAAATATTTAAACCTACCATGTGGATTCCTTCTCATAGGTTCGTCAATCATTGCCATAAAAAATAATAGTCCAGTGTATGTTTTAATAAAAGTAAATTAATTATAAAGCTTTTTATTGTTCCTCTTTCAAGCACACATAAATCTAGGCCTAAAGACGAGCTTGAATCCAACTGTTGAAGTATGAAACACGAGCGTAGGCAGAGGGCTTGCCAGCTTCGCAGTTGGAATTTCCGAAGGATGTGACACCAATCTGAAAAATAAGATGACTAGTGAAAAAAAATGTATATCACTTTTCTGATGGAAGGCTCGATGAATTTGAATTTTGGCACAAAAAAAATTAAGTTAGGCCCTATTACTTGATACCCATTACCCATATTGATCGAGTATTGGTAAAATACGCAGTCCCACATTTTGAGTAAGCGGCCATCTTATATGTAAATATTTCTAAGAACAATCGTGACTGAACAAGTTAATTCAATCGTCAAATATAACCAAGTCATTCGTCAGTAGTTGATCTATTTAAGAAACCACAGATACATGATACAACACACACAGTCGCATACCGAGGATTTTTCAATTATATAAGACACTAGCTGTGCCAGCGACTTCGCCCGCGTAGAAAAGTGACTTTGGGCAGCATTTTTGAAAATGCCTAACCCGCGCCAACAAACGTTCAGCGAGTTCAACGTGATTCTTTAAATTGCCATAACTTTTT
>DWAJ01004800.1:0-12363 GCA_018238005.1 Eurema mandarina | reverse complement strand
GGATAATTATATTTGTAATTTACATTTGTATTTTGCCGGGGTCTGGGTGTTGCTATGTATGGTATGTATGTATTTACAAAAGAAAAGTATGTATATGTAATCTATTCCGTTATCTAGTTGCCATAACACAAGCTTCGGATAAGCTTGGAGCTAGATGGCGCTGTGTATAAATGTCCTGAAAATATTTATTATTTATTTATTTTATTTTATTATTATTTAAATTATGGGAAGCTTTAGTTGTTCATTTTAAAACAATTTCAAATGTATAAAACAAATCGATTTTATACAAAATAAATTTAACTTTAAAACCGATCGAATAGTAAGCTGTACCGGATACCAAATAGCCGAATATGGAATACAAATCGGATTTTATGTCGATACTTTCCCATCACTAGTTTCAATAGCGAATGTACAAAGCCATTGTGCCCAAGAGACGCTTAACGGTCAATAGATAACAGTCGATAATTACAAAATAGATACGTACGAGTATTTGAATTTGAATGCACTTTGAAACGTATATTGCATTCGACTAAAATATATTTAACCCCCCATTTCCACTCGGGTAATTTCCTTTCCCGGGGCGATACCGGGAGAAAAGTATCCCATGTCAGAATTCCTACTTCAGTCTTATGTTGAAAGACTAACTGTAATGTATAGTACGCGTCATTTATGTTTAGCGCTGGACGAGAATAGCTGCGTCTCGGTAGAATCGCGCTCGTAATTGACGTATTGGTGCGAAAAAGACAACACGACTGGGACAACCAATCAACGCTCGCGCACCCGACGATACCTTATTTTTGACTTCTGCGCAGGTTTCGTTCAGCGCTTAAGATTCGTGACGCGTACTATACTGAAGTATAAATGGTAAGATAGCATTCGACTGTCGACAGCCGTAGTGTGCGGACGTGCCTCAATAGTGATGTACGTGTGTTAGTGCACGGTATGTTTAATATTGCTTATTAGAGTTTTCGTGCATTTTACACTAACAAACATTTAGATATAGTTAAAAAATTTGGTGTTTATGAAAGTACTAGCCGTGTCTCACGGTTTTGCTCGCGAAGTTCCCGTTCCCAGGGCAATACCGGGATATAAAGTATACTATCTGTTAAGCTAGGGTCTAATCTAACGTAAGGTGTCTTAACACTCGAAGGTCGGTGACCCCTTTCGTATGTAAATATTGTAAAAGTTAAGTTTTTGTTTATTTTTTATTCACAATTGTATATTCTTATTTTTTAAAGCGCAACCATTAGAGTTTCCTGCCGGTTCTTCTCTGTAGAGACTGTCTTTCGAACCGATGATAATTGTTTTGTAATACCATGACGATTTATAAGTGAAGTCAAACTTAACTTCAAATGAAAACTTGTAGAAATCTCTAGGTACAGGCATCATTAGTTGTCTCAGCTGCCTGCCTGATGATAATAATAATAATAATAATTTGTAGCCTAGTCTATCTTTACATATAATAAAAATGTAACGCGTCGCTGTCTGTACATGGAAGATATATGAGAAAAAATATTATAGGAGACCTTTATTAACGCAATAGAACCCAAAACAATGATTTTTGAAATTTTTGTCTGTTTGTTTGTGTACGCTAATCTCAGAAACGGCTTATCCTATCTAGATGGGGTTTTCAATGATATATTGTGGTAAGCTGCACTTAACATTTAGTCTTTAATTCATGTCAATCGGGTGATAAATAAAAAAGTTATGGAAATTTAAAGAATCACGTTGACCTTACTGAACGTTTGTTGGCGCGGGTTAGGCATTTTCAAAAATGCTGCCCAAAGTCACTTTTCTACGCGAGCGAAGTCGCTGGCACAGCTAGTTAATAATAAAAAAACAACCCCAAGGGTGGAAAATTGGGGATGAACTTTTTTATACGCAATATCTCCGCCAATGATGAACCAATTTGAACGAAGTCGGTTTTTTTGTTAAGTTTATTATTTGGCGCGATCTTAAAGACGTTTCATGTCAAAACACAACTCTCTTTTAAACAGTCGGGTCATAATTACGTGTGTACATCTTCAGTCATTCCCACAAGCTGATAAAAACTTCACTAGAAAGTGAACTGACTTTCCACGTGAGCGCCTCTTATCCAATAACACTGGTATGCGGAGTACTCAGCTTGGCTGTTAACATGATTGCATTGTTATCCATACAATTATATAAAAAGGAAACGTTTGATTGTTTGTTTAATTAGGCTCCAAAACTACAGAACAGATTCTTATAAAATTCAAAATAGATACAGTTTTGAGCTACGGCATGAATAAAGGTACGATTTTTTTTGCGAAAAGTTGAAATCACTACATACGTCCATGCTATTAATATAAATTCGAAAGTAACTCTGTCAATCTGTCTGTCACGCTAAAACTACTGAACCGATTATAACGAAATTTGGTACACAGATAGTCTAAAGCCTGGGGAAGGACATAAGCTACTTTTCTTTTTTAAATTAACTCTCAAAATTTTACGGTTTCACGGCCAAACCGCTTAATCGATTGTAATGAAATTTGGTGCACAGGTGGTCTAGAACCTGAGATAAAACATAGGCTAATTTTTTAACTGTAAAAAGGGTTAAAAAGGGGGGAAGGGGGTCAAAGTTTATATGAAACACAACGCGGATGGGGTCGCGGGTAACAGCTAGTGGTATATATAACAAAGTCGCTTTCTATCTTTCTATATCTTACGTATGCATATAATTTAGGTTAAATGTAATTTACCAATTAGTCAATAGGCTACATTGTAAAATAAATAAAGTATTACATACTTTATTGATAAAAAAATCTTACGTATGCTAAAATCTTCGCAACCGATTCTCCTGCGGCTTATACATACAAAATTAAGCTAATATTGTTTTTTTATTAATTAAAAAAAGATATGTTTAAGACTACCGATTTTAATACGGTTTAATTAATAGATAGACCGGTACATAATTGGCTTGTAATACTATGATTAATATTGCTATGATATAGTGTTGTTGTAATAAGATATTTTTAAGAGACTTTTGACTTTGAAAATAATAGTTATTTAAATTAACTATTCTTTCTTTCTTATATTATGGCATTAGCGTCTAGTTTTTGCCAATGGCAATGTAATAAGAGGCAACGTGGTCAAGATAAAAGTCAATATGAGTCAAGTAAAATCGTCATCAAGTCGTCTTTAGTCCAGTCAGTAAGTCGTTCCGTTCTGCCCTTCGTAAAGTGATAGTGAGCTTTACGAAGAACCTCGACGAATCTTGGAGCAATCGGAACGGCGCTACTATGCACTCTCAAATGAATTCTTCATTTCTTGGACACTTATTAGCTAGTTTACTGCATGATACACGATCACAATCATACATTAAATCACTTTATGCACCAAAAAAGGAATATTCAATCGAGATTACATATAGACGCCGCACGATTCCCGCCAAAAACTCTCACAATTCTTTTTAAGTTTGAATTTAAACATTGTAATAAACCAAGGAGGTTCGACTAATTAACTAATATTGAAATAGTTTTCACTATCTTGATTATTCTTTTCGTCCATCTGCTCCGATATATATAATTCAAAGGTGACTGACATAGTGATCTATCAACACAGCCCAAACCACTGGACGGATCGGACTGAAATTTACAGTGCAGGTAGATGTTATGACGTAGGCATCCGCTAAGAAAGGAATTCCCGAAATTCCCACGGGAACGGGAATTAGGGGGAAAAAACTTTTGTATGAAAAATCTAAACCGCTTAAGTTAGAAGCTTGAAATTTGGCATGCAGGTTCCTTATTAAACTTAAACGATAGTAGCAACAGGATATTGTAAAATTTCCACGGGAACGGGAGTTAGTGGGAAAAAACATTAGTATGAAAAAATCTGAACCGCTTACGTTAGACGTTTGAAATTTGGCTTGTAGGTACCTTATTAAACTTAAAGGTTATTTGCAACAGGATATTGCAAAATTCCCACGGGAACGGGACAAAATATTTGTAGGAAAAAATCTAGGAAAAAATGATTATAAGGGAGGAAAGGGAGGGTCACAGTTTATATGAAAGTCCACGCGAACGGAGTCGCGGGCAACAGCTAGTACTACTATAAATACACTACTAAAACACTACAAACACTTGGTCGACTTCCTTTGGCTCAAAGGAAGGCTGTATCCCACTATCTCCATAAACTTACATATACTATACGCGTCCATAATAACATATACTTATATTATGATATTATTTCAGGGCAATGTAGCAAACTTTGTAGAAACGGAACAAATAGTAGAGCGTGGTGGTGAGAAATCCTCGTTCGTTCAGACTAGAGGTTCTATACCGTTGTTCTGGAACCAGTTCCCGGACCTCAAGTACAAGCCGCCCATGACCTTAGACCAGGAAGACCATGTGGCTGCGTATACTAAGCACTTGAGGGACCAGCTGCAGAGGTACGGGAATCAGGTGCTGTTGAATCTGGTAAGTAATCGATAGTAAATAATAAATAATAAATAATACTTAAGGATATTTATTTTAACAAAGCGCCATTTAGTCCACACTATGCAGAACTTGTGTTATGGCAATTAGGTAACAGAAATATTTCATATATGTATATACTTTTCCTTTGTAGCACCTACATACAATACATAGCAACACTCAGTCCCAGTGTATTTATTTATTAGTTTTTTGATGATTCACTATTCTTATCTCCAAATCCTCTGATTTGTTGTAAAATTTTTGAATTGATTTATTTAATTTTAACCGTGATTGCACAAATTCTTAAACAAATCCTCGTTTTGCAAAATCTTTACTATTTTTATATTTACAGATCGATCAACACGGCAAAGAAGAAGCGTTAGAACGCGGCTACAGGGCAGCCGTAGCAGCTGCCGCGTTGCCCGCAGTGCGCTACGAGCCGTTCGACTTCCACGCCGAGTGCCGCGGCATGCGCTACGATAGACTCTCCGTATTGCTTGATAGAGTTGCGCATGAGCAGGTACGAATATAGGAAGCGGTTCTAGAATGGTATTCAAGTGAAATATGCTACAACGTGACGTCATATATGAAGTCGTAGCTGCATTGTCAGCAATGCGCTACGAGTCGTTCAACATTGAGGCTAGTGCCGCGGCATGCGCTACGACCGCCTCTTCCTGGTCCTATGAATACGAAATATCGGCTGTAACCCTACACACAACAGCCAGACATGCTTTAACGTGACGAAGATTTACGACACCACGTAAGAAGATACATCTATAAAAGAGCGTATTTTATAAGAAAAAAATTATTAGTAAAACAACTTAATGACCACATAGCTTAGGCAATTAGAAACATTATTATTATGAAGCTGAATAACTTACAGACGGAATTCGGCTACTTCCTCTGCCGCGGCGAAACCGTACTTCTGAAACAAACTGGCGTGTTCCGTACCAACTGCGTGGACTGTCTCGACCGCACCAACGTGGTCCAGAGCCTGTTGGCCAGGAAGCACCTGGTGCATCTGCTGAGGCTGCTGACTATCACCAACAGTGATGACCCTATTCCACACTTTGATGTGCTCTTCAATTGTGTAAGTATATACTTCTTGTGTTATAAGCTTTTAAAGGTATTGGTGGGAACTGAGAATGAATTTCCCAGAAAAATATGTCCATACATCGCATTTTACGCATCACAATATAGAAATTAGTATATTTTAAGTATCACAGTCCACCTATGTTCGGTTTTTAACTAAATAGTTAGGTTTGTTAGTAGGTTAAATAACCATAAAAGTTTTAACGACACTTTTTGCTAAATTTGTAAGCCGTATGGCCGCGTACGCGTGCTATTCTCTCTCTCTCACTCTATCTTTCTCTTTCTCTCTTTTTCTCACTCATAGAAAGCAAGCCAGTTATTTTCGTTTCGTTTTTTAATTTTAAATAAAAAAAAATGTATAACAATTCCCATAATACTTTTCGTAATATTTAAATAAAATGTATGTCTGTCCGCATCAGGTGTGGGCGGACCACGCGGACATGATCTCGATGCAGTACTCGGGCACGGGTGCTCTGAAAACAGACTTCACGCGCACCGGCAAGCGCACGCGCATGGGGCTCGTGCGCGACGGGATCAACTCGCTCACCAGATACTACAAGAACAACTTCTCCGATGGGTTCAGGCAGGTCGGTGCTTGTTAATTAAATTTGACATAACATACTTATTGACATAACATTTAACATAATAGTATTTTATTGACATAACTTTTAATAATGTATAATTGCAATAATGTAATTTAATGTTAAATAATAATGTTTTATCTAGAATTATGATTGTATGGAGCTTATTGCTTACCAATGTATTGGTTGTCTTAGCAATAAATGATTATATTATTATTATTATTATTAACCAATGGTTGATGGGTAAAGATGGCTCTGACAAGGGGGATTGCTGTAAGGGTAGCTGAAGAATCTATAAAGGTGTGCCTGTGCTGTAGAAGGGAAAACAGTGGGGTTTGGTTGTTACAAGTTCGAAATAACCTCAAATAAATGCACCTTTCCCAGAGATCCATGTATCCTATGGTGATTTCCCCACTACAAAAAAGTGGAGGTCAAGAAGAGAGCGTACTTCTTTTAAAAAAATAACAATTTTTAAGAAATATAATTATACATACATACATAACGTTTACACTTAGATAAGTGTACAGATGTACACTTACACACATACAGATGTATGTAAGAGTAAAATGATGTGATTAATTTGTAGGACTCGATTGATTTGCTGCTAGGCAAGTATGTAGTTGTCGACGGTGAGGGCAACACCGTGCAGTGCCCGCTGCGCACAGAGAGGAGCTGGAAATATGTCACTGTGAGTATTGTGGTTTTTTCAAAAGTGTTTTAGCAGTATAAAAATTTAGCTCTTAGCTGGAATTTCGATTTAAAAATACATGTCCCAGTTTCCATATACATAGTATGCTAAGGCTTAGTGTCTTAATAGATGAAAAATGCACTAAGATGACAATAAATTATTTCATACACTGTGGTGCATAATAGTTTACATGAGAAACTATATATAATCTTTAAAGTACAAATTGTTTTATATGTGTCGGTGCCGTATATGTGTCATGATTGGATAAAACAGGCTCCTGAAAAACAGTATTTACTATCTTGGGAGCCTGTGTAAAATATTTTGTAAATCACCTTATTATGGAAATAAATTATTATTATAATTATTATTATTCCAGTTCCCGTCAGTGCTGCTAGTGGCGGTGTCGATGTTCTGCGCCAGCGCGGCGCTGCCGGCCCGCTCGCGCACGGAGCTGCTGCTCTACCTCATGTTCTGGGGCGCCGCTGTTGGCGCTACCCTCAAGTTCATGTTCAGGTAATGACAAGTCAAGCATAGACTCCTTATGTTCCCGTCAGTATATTTTGTTAGTGGCAATATTGTTTTTTATTTAATACTGGCTGTTGCCATCCGCGTGGATTTTTATATAAACTTTTACCCCCCCATTCCCCCTTATAATCTTTTTTCCAGTTAAAAAGTATCGTATGAGATAAAATCTCAGGCTGTAGACCATCTGTGTACCAAATTTCGTTACAATCGGTTCAGCGGTTTGCCCGTGAAAACGTAAAATTATAAAAAGTTTTAACCCCTCGCGCAACCTTATGGGGGTTGATTTAAAAAGTATGTCCTTCCCCAGGCTCTAGACCATCTGTGTACCAAATTTCATTTTAATCGGTTCAGTAGTTTTAGCGTGATGGAAAGACAGACAGAGTTACTTTCGCATTTATAATATTAGTATGGGTGTTGTTTAGGGCTAGCTTTAAATTCATGTTCAGGTGATCCTAACTAGGCATTCTGCAGTTACTTTAAATATCGCTGTCACTAGGTTGATAAGTTTTAATTGAAAATGTCAGTTAAAATATTTGCACACGTGCAAATATTTTAACTGACTTACAAGCGTATACGCCCATTATATTGAAACGGTATGAAATTACCGGAAAACCATTTGTATTAGGAAGCTAATAATATGTATATAATACACATTGTATGTCACCGGAAAATAACAAGAACAGCAAATTCTAGGAAATTTATAAACCTTCATAGGATTCTAAATTAGAGATAAATTGTATTAATTTACGGCCACATTTTTGCAAAATTATCAATTTGCGACGTCTCGAGGTAAATTTATCAACTAACGAATATCCATTCATAAGGTTCTAAATGGTTCGACCAATCACAGAAATGCTTTTAATTTTACGCTTTTTTAAAAAATAGAAGAGAGAGATTTCTTATTAAAAAATAACACACTGCTCTCTGATTGGTTGATTGCTTGTTAATTGCTTACTTATTAGTTTTCGCGTGAGTTCGGTAAATTGATAAATAAATAAAAAAATGTGTTCGTGTCAGACACGGCAAGGAGTTCGTGGACTGGCCGCGGCTGGACTGCGGCGGCGTCGCCACGAACCGGCTGGCGCCCGCGCCGTCTTTATGATCGCAGACCTGCCGCTCGTAGTCGTCGTCTGACCACCGACAACCAACCACCACCAACCAACCAACAACCAACAACCAACAGCCAATCACCCATCACCTACCAATGTAGGTAATGTTATCTCACATATAGCTGGTCCATCTTCTACTCAATGATCTGACGTTCTTAACTTCTATAATATTAAAATGTTGTCATGTCAAAAAAAATAAGATTTGAATAGTTCTTTGCAATATTTTGCAGATGTGTTTTTAATGGTACATAATTGTATGAAGTGTTTGTTCAATTATAGAAAGGCTTGATTTAAATGTTATTCTGTCAGAAAATTTCAATTTTTTTTTTCAATTAATCGTTAGTCTATTAGAGATTCTGTTGTATTAATTTTACATATTAGGATATTTTTTTTATATTCCATAATTTTCCGTTAATAGTGGTGGTTGGGTAAGTTTCAGTGGAATACAATGTGCATAATAATATTTTGTCTATGGGAGCATTCAAGTGTTACATATAACATAATGCAATTTTAGAAAATTTAAGACACTCCATTATGTTTTTTTGACCCCTTCTCCACCTCACTAAATATTACGTATCATTTAAGTGGCCATTAAACACACAGAATTTAATCAATTCAATTCAATTATTGTGATTGATGGCAGCTCTGTGTTGCCACAATTTTGCCAATGTTCAATTTAATTAAAAAAAAACTAACTGGTAACACTATTATTATTAACTTAAAAAAAGTTAAGTAACGGTCCAATAAATAAATTATATCGCATCGTACGAGAGGGCTGGGGCCTCCCCATATAGCGGTAAGTATTACTTGAATGTTCCCTATTATATCTTACATTATGCTCTGTTAAATTACTCTTGTTTTATGGCTGTAATATTGCTTTCCAAGCATTCCATTTTGAACGAGTTATATAATTCGCTTTGTTATCAATTGTCCAAGAAAATATTTAAAATTTTAAATGATCTATTATTGATTATTAGTAATATTTAGGGCGAATTATCTTCCTTGTTAACTTCTTTTGGTAAATCGGTTATAATAGAAAAATGAGTTACCGTCAACGTTTACGCAGTAATATGTTAATAAAGTTTGGACTTTTTCTTTGTTAACTTGCGATCAAATAAATGTTGTGTTATACTAATATTTAAAGGAGTTGATGTAGGAAATAAACAAGAGGGAGGTTTTTTTATCAATTAACATATTTTATTCGGACATTTTGCGCAAAAGTTTTATGTGTGCTTAAAGCCGGACGAAGACGAGCGGTTTAACTAACTGTAGGAATAACATTTGTATAATTTTACTAGAGATCATTTAAACAAAATATTAATCGTGTTATTTTAATGTTACTTTTTATTAAACATATTTTTCAAAGTATTAAAATACATATCCTGAGAAATATTTTCAAATCTCTTTGATATTCTATGAATAGAAATTACATTAGAAAATCGGTATTTTATACAATGTTATTTCCTTATAGCTTACAATTTTAGGTGTATATTTATGCTTTTTAATCTGGATTTATTACTTTCCTTGGGTCCATGATTATGTGTATTTAATTAATTTGTGAAGGACTATTTTAATAAATAATATAATGATTATGGATATGCTGTTTTATTTAAATCAATGTATATAAATATTTGTATCGTTATTTAAATACATATTAACAAGATGAACTAATATTTAATTTTTTGGTAGCTTGGTGTTGTTAGTAGAAACACTTGATCAAAAGGTGAACTGTATACTGTATATTTACAATAAAAATAAACGATATATTATACAAGATTCCTGAAGCGATGCCGTTACATGTTCCCATTATAAATGTGAGCCGCGCGGGGGCGTGTTGTACCGCCGTGCTACTACATTTCCCCCGTAGTGGTCGAAGACTCGTAGTTGCTTCATGCTTCCGTTTTGTGTTAAAAACGTGTTGAAAACGCTCTTTTAAGGGCAAATGTCTAAACGTCTTAATAGTTGTTTTCAGAACTAATTGCGTCTGTTTCACGTTAAAAGCTTCAGGGGTATAAAGGTGGCAAGGATGGCTACGATACCTACTACGTGTATGTACGTAGGTATGTAGCCACAAATTCATTTAAAAACAGTGATTGCTATTGCTGTTAACCTTGTTCTCATGTACATGTATATGTCGCAGGCGGATTGTATAATCCGCTGTATTACATTACGGCTAGCCGTTTTGTAATGCGGCGGTTCAACGTTTAGCCGTATTGTCTTGCGTAATTTTTGTATCATTATAAATTCTTATATTCTTATTATTTTTGTATCATTATAAAAAGAACTTGATTACTCAGCTTTATTTTTATTAAATTAGGTTAGGTTAGGTTAGTTTTGTATCATTATAAAAAAAACTTGAATACTTAGCTTCATTTTTAATAAAGATGAGTAAATAAGTTTTTTTATAATGATAAATAACTAACCTAACCTAATATATTAAAAAACTAACATATGGCGACGAATACTTTTAGGCGGTATTTTACTTATCCACATTCAATACGGCTAATCGTTGAACCGCCGCTTTGCAAAACGGCCCTGTTTTAGAAAACGGCTAGCCGTAATGTAATACAGCTAACAGCTGATTATACAATCCGCCTGTGACATATATATAAGAAGATAAAATATGAGATGAACTTGAATCTAATATCTTTGCTTTAAAATTTTGAGGCACTCATAATCATAGCACAACATGACAAAACATAACAAACAACTATGGCAACTCGATGCTCAACTGTCAATGTCAACTTTTCAATCAATTAGATTTGTGATTGTCAAATGTCAAACAGTCAATGTAAAATTGTCAGTTTTAAAATTACTTCCCAACATAAGCGCGTGTTGAAGCTCTACATGAGTAGCGACATAAAAATATTTTTAACATAAACTATATGTTTATTTTGAAAGAAATAATGCTGCAAAGTATATGATAATGTGTCGGTATTAGTGGTGAATGCTTTGTTGCTGTTGTTGATAGGGAAAATGCGTCTCGGTATATAAACAATAGCTTGTGCGTTAGCGGGCGCCAGAATGTCTGATGAGCTCGAAGCCCGAATGTGGGACGAAGGTGGTTCGAGATATGAGTCAAGAAATCATGGTGCATATTATGAGTCGGCTTTCGCATCTTCCGAACATTTGGACCGAGCTCCCTTGCTTGCACAGGTAAAAAAAATACTCCCACAACGTGACTTAAAATATAAGCGACAAAAAATATGTAAATACGATAAAAATACGTAATATCATTATGACGTACTAAAAAACGATAGAACACTTTACAAAGATAACATTTTTGGCGACGTCGCATCTCGGTGTATGTTCCCTCGTCATAAATTTTATTGTTTTGTCGCTTACGATAAATTTATAGTAGAACATTCGTCTGATAACTCTTCAGTATTTCTAATTTATATATTCGATTATTTACATGAAAATAAATAATATTAGTTGAATAAAGCTGTATTGATATAATCTTGATAACTTCTAATCTAATAATGATAGTTAAGACACACTGCCATGCAATGTATTGAGTTTACATTGTAAATTAGTTAGTAGTCAAGCACACAGTTATTAAAATTAGATTGTAAAATATGCCTTTATGGCATTAATGATATTTTTGTCTTTCAATGCTAAAATGTTAGCTTGTATGGGACTATAGTGTGAGGCTTTAATTATGTAGTAAAGTCAGATGTATGTAACTCAAGAACTGCTATACCCATTCTAATGATTTTTTCAAGAGCTATAAAATTATAAATCATTATTGTGTTTACATACAGATGACAAAACAGAGGATAGCCAGACAAGCATTTGTTGCAATAATTGCATTGTTGTATTCTAGTAGTTTTAATTTTTTAACCCAAAGAGTTGTACTAGACATATGAATGTGGGTAAAATATTATTGCACATAGAAATTGATAAAAAAAAAACAAAAAATATATATAGCAATA